>BGPR01000701.1:299867-397608 GCA_013235015.1 Araneus ventricosus
ATAAGAGTTTGTAATCGTACTACTGCAACAAAATATATAGTGTTGGTACTCATTCGACGCAGAATTTTATGCTCCACGACTTTAATCTATACCATTTCTAACATTGAATGTGTAAGGTTGAAGAAATCTAGGAAAAATTAACCTAACACTCCACTTCACTTCAGTTTTTTCTCCTAGGGGCGGAAGCTCCCCCTGGAGAGGTGGAAACTTTTCGGTCCTGATATCCTTGAGGTCAAAGAAGTATTTAACCAAAGTTTCAAAACTATATAAATTTTTTCCCCTATTTTACCTAATTGCAATGGGCTATAAGCTTAGGGTTATCATACGTCCGGATTTTAAGTTCATGTCCGAGCTAGTATCCAGATTTACAAAATTTCCATATTTACGCCAGTGAATGCAGCGACAGAGAAATTAAATTTGAGAAAATTCTTTGTTTAAAATCGTTGAATTTTCCATGTGACTTCCTGGCTCCAGCTGAGCGAATTTTTTTCAATGATAGAATCCATTTGGACAGTTGAGAGGGAGGCTGTGCCTGCCAGTTGTAAAGGAACTGCTGAATGTCAACGGGATTTCTATTTTTATTAAGTCCAGGATTCCATTAAAGAATTTTTTAATAATGATAAGATTTTCCTGAATAAAATTATCTCGTCCGAAAAGTATCTACAAAAAAAAAAAAAAAAAACGTAAAAAGGTGATGAGAAATTGGAAGAACTTCCTTATCCAGGCCCTAGATCAAACTGAAAATAAAAGGTTAAGGCAGTTTTGTTCTATTCTATTTTTCATTAATGTAATTTTTATTTACTAAACATTAATAAAAATGGTATAATGGCATTTTCTTTGTAATCTGGCGTCCTAATTTTTACACTTCTTCAATCTCTGTGGTACTGTTATGACAGAGGGTTGTCGGCAGACAGCTATTAGAATTAGACAGACAGAGATTAGTTGGCAGACAAAGGTAATTAGTTTAACTTTTAAAAAAAGAAAATCGAATTTCAAGTAACATTTTACCGATCTCTTACAAAATAAAATTCATTAATTTTAACTATAACGAATTTTGAGCAGACCATGATTTGAGACTCTTTTTTAAAGAAATAAATATATTACTTTATGAAACTTATTCCTCCCACTTAGACTGAAGCCAATGAAACAAGATATCGCAAAAAAGAAAGAAATGTTATAGAGCGTCTTTTTTCTTTTGACAATCATTTAAAATATTAAGACTAATTTGGAAAAGTTAGAATGAAAACTTTTAACTGTGGATTTTTTTTCTAGGCACAATCCTCTTAAAAGGTATGTATGACAAGAACAAAATATTAAAGGGTGACATAAAAATAAGATACTATCAATTTGAAAGAAAAGGAACTTTGTCTAAAGATTTTTTTCACCCTCATTAGTGGAATTCCTGTATCGGCGGTTTTTAATATCAAGTTTCTTCCAAGAACAGTAACGGTAACAAGCGCACATTCATCCGTGAGAGCCTTTTGAAAAAGTTTATTTACTTCTGAAAGATAATTTTTAGAAACCTTTTAGATCTGTTTATTGCATGTAATCTGATACTTGTTAAGAGCTTTGTCCCCATCGATGTTTATTTAAGACAAAACAACTTCTATGAAATGTAAGGAAAGAAAAATAATTTCAAAATCATGTTTCAGATTGCTGGAACTTTTGAGAAATTTCTGTCGGTTTTGAAATGCAACCATTTTCTTTTCATGCCATTTAACTCTCTATGGATCGATCTTGTTCCATTAAATTTATGCAACGTGATCTTGGTTTAATAACTGTCATTCTATAAATAGAAATTAAAAATGAATTTTATTTGACCGTATGCGCTTAATAATATCATTTGTTATTGTAAATTTCATTTCTCTTGTGCTTTCATCTTACGAAAAAGATATAAAAGAAACACCAGTTTATCGCAAATGGAAGATCTAAACTTTTATAGTTGATTGTGATTTGCAAGTCACGAATTTATATCATGAAAATAATAGTAAAGCTATTGTTGAATATTAGCAATTAAGGCGACCAGGGACCTTCAAAATCATTTTTTAAAATTTTCAACTAATCAATTTGAAATTTTGCTGGCGTTAATAGGAAAACTATATAAGATAACACCACAAGATTTCAGCGCAATCTATTCAATTATTTCAGAGTTACGGTATAATGTAATTTTTAATAACAATTAATGGCCTTTACGTTAAATGTTCCAGGCGCTTCAATTTTTGTTCAAATTTCATGACATTTTATATAAGTATAAAATATATATGGAGACAAAATTTCGGCTTTCATATAGAAGATATTTTGTTATTAAACTGTAGATATTTTTTTCCATATCAAATATTAGGCATATTTTTTTTCCGAAATCAATATTTTCGAGTTATTATGTGTCTTCATTCTGAAATTACTTTCTAAAACATAAAAATTAATCCCAATTTTTGTTTTAAAAGTGTTAGAGTAACTAATAAAAAAAATTAGAGTCATTTCGAGTAATTTCAGAGTGCCTTTACCATTTATATAAAGGTCATTAATTATTATTAAAGATTACATTTATACCCATAATTCAAAAATAAATAAATATATTGCGATGAAATTTTGTGTGTTGTCTTATATAGTGCTCGTATTAATGCCTGCAAAATTTCAAATTGATTAGTTGAAAATTAAAAAAAATTATTTTGAAGGTCCCTGGTCGCCGAGGTTATTAATATGCAAATCGTCAGCTGTTAAACGTACATTTTTACTTTTCTGAATGCGAGTATATAAAAAAATGTATTGCTATCATCAGAAAATTCAATATCGTTTAGACCGTCTTGAGCCTGAGAAAAAAGTTGGGGAATTAGATCTGACCGTCTCCCTGTTAGTCTGTCTGTGTGCAGGATAACTCAAAAATGAAACAAGCTAAACGAATGAAATTTGGTGAATGGTCTTCACATCGAAATTGTTAATTCCAATTACATTTCGGGCGAAATTTGTCATCTGTAAATCTGTCTGTTTATCCGTTCGCGTGCATGTGAACACGATAACTAAAAACAAACGCAAGGAGCTCGATGGGTGAAATTTGACATATTGTTTTATCACTAGAATTGATCTGTACCAACTTTTGGAGCAAATCCGCTGACGCGTTGACTGTCTGCCCCGGCCTGTTTGCTCGTAGGTATCTTTAGATAACTTATAAATGCAACAAGCTAAAGGCACAAGTATATCTTTAACACCGAGACTGCCAGTATATGACATTTACACCCAAACTGTTGACCTGTGCCAAATTTTGGACCAAATCCATCAAAGGTTTACTGTCTGTCTCTATCCTTGCAACTTGAACACGACAGTTTAAAAACGAAACAAACTAGGTAAATGAAATTTGGTACGAGGTCTTAACATTAAAATAGTCGATTTGTATCAAATGTTGGACCAGATCGTCTATGGGAAGATGCTCAAAATGCATACTTGATTTTCGTTACAACGTTAAGCACAAAACGCGCCATATTGTTGAAGTATGCGGGAAATTCGATCGGAGAACATTCCTGTAAGCTGATTATAAAACACAGATAGAATAGAAATGATGACGCGGAGTGAATTCATGCTTGCGTGATACACGTCACGCGCCCCATAATAGTTTGATTTTCGAATCCAATGACAATCTCTTTGGAGGAAACAGGACGTTATAGCAAACCACAACGTTATACAATATGCTGCTAGATAACAGGAACTCTTACGTTTGTCATGTATCTATCACCTCAAATGAATGGACTCGCATGAATTGCGCATGATATTTCTTGTATCCCCTTTCTGCTAAAGATTTGCAAAAGAATTTACGTTGAAAGATTAAGTTAGAGTGGCAAAAAATGTTATTTGTTACTAAGGAAACATTATAGACAAAATATATTTCCCACCTTATGGTAAAAATATAAAATAAATAAGTAAAATATAGACATATTAGCATGTGGTTTGAAACTTACAAGGGTACATGAAAGGTTAGTTGAATACATTAACTATTTATATAAATTAAATAGATTTTTTCCCTTTGATATCATTTTAAGCAGCTGAATATGCTGATCCAACTGAATAGCATCATTGAAAAAATTTAAAAATTCTTAGAGTTTAGACTAAAGATAATTGCTGTGTAATAAATTTCTGTTTCGATGTACAAGCAGTAACATAATCGAATAAAAATGAAAAAATGGGATGTGTTAATCTGCAACTTTCTTGCTTACTCCTAGAAACATATGCCACTTACAATACATGGGAAAAATTATTGTGCCTATGTGCGATGCAATCATATTTTCTTGACTAACACTAATAAAAATATATAAAAATGAATTTTCTAGAGACAATTCTTCAAATTGGTAGACCAAGACCTTCAAGAATTGTGGCAAAATCAGATAAAATTTGTAAACAGGCAAGAATTTTTTGCTAATAGCCCATCTATATATTTAAAATAACTAGCAAAATCAAAGGACCAAGCCCCAACCACTGGATCGGTTTCGACAATTTTTATTTCATATGAAAGGATTTTCGATTTCTAGATATGTCATCAGTGATCTCTAGTCTCCTACCATCCTCTATTTTCGAGAGAGATAAAAAAAAAACACTGCTTCACTATATATTCTCTATGGGGAAACACCTTCACAGAGTCTTTTAGCCTCAACTATTATATTCATAAAAAAGCTTATGGTCCCTAGATATTTTATCAGTGGTGACCTCCTCCATCTCCATCCTCCATTTTCGCGGAAAATCGAAAAACACTACTTCACTATACATTCCTTTACAGTAGAGCTGCCCAACCTGTGGTAATTCTACCCTTGGAGGTGCAGCATTTATTTTAAATCAGTAGGTTTTTTGGATCTATAAAATTGCGAAATTCTTTCAAAATGCAGATGCATATAATGGGAACAGTTTAGTTAACGAACTCCTTCTTACTCAAAAAGACAAAAAATTTTACAAAATTTCGAGATTGACACTTTTTTGCTACCAAGAGTCGAAATAAAATATGCAACTTTCGAGACAAAGCGCTGATAATTCTTTAATTCAACTCATTTTCTTTTAACTGGACTTAAAAACCTCTATTAGTAAAAACATTGTTTTTCCCCTAGGATACGAACGAAGTATGCACAGAGAAAGTATTGTAATCATCAAAATGTCTTACCTCAAGTTTTTGATAAATTTTAGGGTTACAGTAGTGTCACAAAAACCATTTTAGGAGTTTTGTCTGTCTGCGTTTTGCATGTGAACAAAAGCACTTGAACGCACATTGAGCTAAATGGAAGATATGGATAATTTTGATTACAGGTGGACTTTAGATAAGTACACTAATATATTATTCTAATGAATAAAAAATAAATAGCTTTTTACGTCCTCCTCGAAGAACAAAAACAACAAAAAGAGTGAGTGTAAAATTTTCAACCCTCGAACTTTAAAAAGAAAATGCAGTGGAACCTCGCTTAACGAGCACCTCTCATAACGAGTAATTCGCATAAAGCGCAAAATAAATTATAAAAAAATGACTCGCTTAACGAGCAACGTTTCGCATAACGAATGACGAGGAGAGGGAAGTCCCGGATTGTGTGCGTGCTACAACATTCCATGTTTAGCATTCGTTTCGCTAGTATCTTAGTGTTTTGCTTGTGATCACACATTTTCCAAACTTGTTCTCTTTGTGATTTTTTGTTTGGGGTTTTTTTTGCACTAAGTTTAATACCCCGTGCAAAAATGTCCCCGAAGAAAAATCCGCAAGAAGACAGCCATAAGAGAAGAAAAATAAGCGAAGAAATGTATGTAAAATCATTGCAATTCGAGAACGAGGTGGGAGCGTGGCTGATCTAGACATGCAATCGTTCTACATCAAGGATTTTCACTAACTTCAAGAACAAGGACATGATTAAGGAGATAGATGCTTCAAAGGGAGTGACAAGAATATCTACTCACGGTTGTCGATGATGCTGTCATATGGATACACGAAAAGCAATTGCAAGATGACACTATTTAACGAGAATATCATTTGTGAAAAAAATGACAGTAATTTTCACCGACCTCATTAGGAAAACCATCAACAGCCGAAGAAGTATTTAAGGGAAGCCATAGATTATATATAATTTCCTTTGAATAAACATTGTGAATACATTTTTGTGAGTACTGTTTTCGGCATGGAACGCATTATCATATTTTACATTAATTTATATGGGAAAGATTGCTTCGCTTTAATGAGTGTTTCTCATTGCGACTAAGATTTTGGAACGAATTATGCTCATCAAGCGAGATTCCACTGTAGCGGAACCTCTATTGAAGCCAATGAAAAATCATAATATCATTTCAAAAGAATTTCCAGTAGTAAACCAGCACCGAATTTTTCAACTGGTACTGGAAAGTTCAAAGAATTCTTAAAAGGTATAAACACAAAACACTATGCTGCTTTATTAAGACAACTTATTTTTAAAAATAAGCAAAATTATTATTCAAAGATAAATGCATGTAGTTCAGTTTTTGGAAAAATAGATTGTTAGGTAAAATTTCCACTTCCTCTGTTTTGTGATTTATTTCTGAAATAAATAATAAGAAACTAAACCGATGTGTATTAAAATTACATGGAAGTAATTTGAATTTCAGCATAAAAATATATTTAATAATTTGTTATAATTCATATAATTCAACAAAAACTGCTTGATATATATATATCTATTGCAATGTACATATTACGTTATATTTTTGGTTGCTGATTCTTAGCACTTATTTTAAACATTATGCTTGACTTATGGATAGTGATGAATGCGCTGTCCCATGAAAAAATATCTAATGGTTTTATTTTCCAGTGTTCATTTAGGCGGAACTAAAATTTGTTTTGAAACAAATAAAACAACTCAACCACATCGGACGACAGTTTTAAGCAATAAGGTGAAAAAACTCCATTGTTCTGTATAACAATGCCTCGTATTTTTTTACAGTCAGTTTGAATTTTTTATGTAGAATGACAAATATGTGGACGACATACTAAAAATATTTTAGAACATCAATTAAAGTAGTTTTTTTTAAATAAGTTTTCAACGTAGTTCTCATATGCAGTAAAAAAAATTCTGTTCTTGAAGTGTTGATACTTTCAAATCTCTTTCAAACCAAATATTTTTTCAATTAAAGATCGAACTTAGTCGCTTCATATAAATTTATATTACATGAAAAATAATTTATTGTAAACTGTTGATTTCCGGAAATAGTTCTACTGAGAGTGTGCTTTGGCTTTTCGATTTTTCTGAAACATTATTCACTAAAAAGCTATCTGATGTTACAAATAAATACTACAGATATAAAATTCTAGCGGATATACCGGTGTTGCTCGGGATAAACATATTTTCAAGTCTCAGTACTTGTAACACTTTAAACTTAATAAAATAGTTTTTTTACAACAGTGTCTTTCGTTGATTTTCGTTTGCCCACTCCTGTGTTGTCTGATCCCTTCGAACAGCAGCTACACCCTCTCTTATTTTTCTTTTTGTAGTTTCAACCACCTGACACGAGTCTAGCAGTCCTTACTCCCTCCCCTCCCATCATTGGTACGCTGACAGCAGAAGATCGTTCATATTTTGGTTTTTATTGCAATTGTTCAGAGTACAATACTCTTCTTTTTAGTGTTTGTGTAACTGATCCAAAAAACACCACACAGTGTTCTTTCTTTTTCTCCTTTTGACCCCTTCCTTCCGGTAAGAACCAGACTCAGTAATCTTGAATGATTTTACACACTCATTAGGATCATTTAAAAATTTGTGAAATTAAATTAAACATCGCATAGAGAGAGTAATTAACGTCATTGGATTGCGGTGCAAACATATTGAAAGAGGTAGATGTTACGAAATAAAAGCGGAAGTAAAAATTTTACCTTTCTGTTAATATTCAAGAAAGATTATTTATCATAACTTTTACAATTGTAAAAACACAGGAATGAAGGATTTGATAAAACTATAAATTGGCTTGAATTTAATTACAATAATTGAAAACATTGTTACAAATTGTGCTTGAAATGAATTTTGAAATGTTTCTTAAAATTAGGCGAAAAGAACGTATGACATCAAAATCGGGATCATTAAAAAGATAAATCTGCTGTTCTTTAAAATGGCATATAAATATTCTTCTTACAATATATATTTTAGAAGTTATTGGCGAGAAACTGGGAAAAAAACACCAGAAAGTGGTATGATTTTCTTTATTTAATTAAGTATCTTACGAAATAATTATTTTTGAAAGCTGTAAAAAACATAATTAATCTAAAAATGGACCCCAGAATGGTATTTGCAAATTTTATGTCGATACTGTTCACCGTTTAGGAGGAGTTCTTGTGATAGATAGACCGGTAAAACATTTTTTTTCTCCCTAAGTTCTCTCTCTTCGATAGGAACCGGACTAAGTAACTTTGAGAGACTAAACACATTCATTAGGATCATTTAAAAATTTGTGAAAATTAAACAAAACATCTCATAGAGAGAGTAATTAACTAACGTCATTGGATTACTGTGCAACATATTAAAAGGGGTATATTCTACGACATAAAACCGAAAGTAAAAAGTCTGCCTTGAAATTAAATGTGCAAAGAAAACAATATTTTCTTATGATAATTTTAACAGCGGCAAAAGCACGTGAATGAAGGATTTGATAAAAGAATAAATCTGCTTGAATTTAATTTTATAAAACCAGAAAGTATTGTTACAAATTAAGTTAAAAATTAATTTTGAAATGTTAATTACAGTTAGATAAAAAAAATTGTACCGCAATAAAATTAGCATCATTAAAAAAGTAATTTATTGTTCCTTAAAATGAGGTAAAAATCATTTTCGTGCGATAAATATTTCATAAGTTATTGGCGAATAGTGTCGAAAATTAGCTTAATTTTCATTATTTAATTAAATATTTTGAAAATTAATTATTTTTGAAAGTCGAAAATAGCACAGTTGACCTAGAAATGCACCCCAGAATGTATTATGCAAATTTCATGTTGCTACCGCTCACCATTTAGGAGGAGTTCTTGTGACAGACACCTGTATTTTCTGCTTTATATTATAGACTAGCAGATATACCTATCGTTGCTCTGGATAAAAATATTTTCAAATCCAAGTATTTATAACACATTCAATTTAATAAAAGAATTTTTCGCGGAAGCGTCTTTCGTCGATTTTCGTTAATCCACTGACCCTTTGGACCAGCAGTGAAACACCCTTATTCTTTTTCTCTCCTTAGTTTGAACCATCTGGCAAGAATCTCGCAGTCCTTCGTACTGCATTTTCCCCTCCCCGTCATTGTTAAGGCAACAACAGAAACTCTTTCATATCTTGGATTTTATTGCCATTATCCGGACTACAATTCTCTTCTCTTTAGTATTTTTGTCACTGACCGGAAAAAACCACATAGTATTCTTTCTTTTCTCTCTCCCTCCGGTAGGAAGTGGGTACAACAATTTTGAAGGATTTTACATACCCCATTATGATCAATAAAAAATTTGTAAAATTAAATAAAACATCGCAGAAAGAGAGTAATTAACATCATTGTATTGTGGTGCAAACATATTGAAAGAAGTATATGCTACGAAATAAAAGCTAAATAAAATTTCTGCCTTTCTGTTAATATTCAAACAATATTTTTATCATAATTTTCACAATTGTAAAAATACCGAAATGAAGGATTTGATAAAAAGATCAATGGTTTGAATTTAATTACAATAACAGAAAGCATTGTTACAAATTATGTATGAAACAAATTTGAAATGTTTATTAAATTAAGGAAAAGAACGCATAACATTTAAATTGAAATCATTAAAAAGATAATTTTCTGCTCTTTAAGATGGTATGTAAGTAATATACGTGCAATATATTTTTCTGAAATTATTGTCAAAAAATTGAGATAAAACGTCGATGTGGCTTAATTTTCGTTATTTAATTAAATATCTTAGGAAGTAATTTATTTGAAAACTTAAAAAAGTAGAATTAATCTAGGAACGGATCCCAGAATGGCATGTGCATATTTGATGTCAAGACTATTTACCGTTTAGGAGGGGTTCTTGCGACAGATAGACCGTTAGGACATCTTTTTTCCCTGTTGCATGTCATATGTTGAGCTTTTTTTGCCCGTACAGTCGGCGTCGCATGTCATATGTTCAGCTTTCTTGTGCCTGTACAGTCGGCGTCGAATGTCATATGTTCAGCATTTTTGTGCCGTACAGTCGGCGTCACATGCAATGCGACGAATTGAAAAAATGCATAGCTGAAGGTGAATTCTTCGCTACTTACGCGTCTCGTTGCATTCCGCGATTTCGACAATGTAAGCAATAAAATAATCGGCAATAAATGATTTCAATGTGGTTTTTACTCCCTGATGATCAAGAAAGATTGTAAAGCTGTTTTCATGGTGAGGTTCTAAAACCATTTAGAAAACATTTTTTACATATCACTAATAATTCTTTTCATGCAGATATTTATCTTAAATACCTCAAATCAATAGATTTGAAAAACATAGTATCAGAGAGTATTTTGTTTTAATTTATAACTTGGGTGGCAAACTGCAGGGAAAACTGGAGATCAGTGAACGGGATATTACATGTATGAGCAACAGCAAATCAAGCAAAATATGTTTACTGACAAAACTATTTTGCATTTTCGTATTCAGGATAGAACATATATTAATTTTCTGCAATAAAAAAAAGCTTTCTTCGGTGGGTCGGAAATTCGAAAAAAAAATTCCGACCAAGAAGGGGTTAAATATAAGTTTTGCTAGTTCGTTGACTGCACGGTTGTTGCTCCATTTATCTTGAATATGAGGAAGATTAGATCGGCTAATAAGAAAAGGGATAAGAAAACCGGGGAACTCAAGACCCATCTTTAGGAATCCATTGCTCGTGGAGGAAGACATAGCAGATAGAACAGTCTCATGAAATTGAAGTGTCACATGAAACACATTGAGAATGACGTCTTTGCACACCATCTTGAACGTTACATAGTAAACAGTTCACGCGGTAAGAAAGATTAAACACAGTAAGATTTCTAAGCAGATATTTTATATAAAAAATGCATGAAAAAGGAAAGAAGAATGGAACATCTAGCCCGAAAGATCATAGCATAATGTTTTAGGTTTCATTCTTTTGTCTTTATATTAACTTTAAAATTCTACTCTTAATTATAACAACGATAACATGCACAAAAAATGTATTAAATATCGTTGCAACGATCGTTTATATAAATGCATTCACAAAAACAATGAAAAGTATTATAAAATGTTCTTAAAGATATTTTTAAAAACTTATTAAAATTAGAGAAAATATTATACGGATACAAATTTTGTATCACTGAAAAGCTATGTTTTTGAATTTTAAAGTGGTGTAAAAATAGTTTTTGTGCAATAATATGCTCCTAAGTTATTGAGAGGGAACGTTAAAATTTAGATTAATTTTTAATTACAAATCTAATTAAAAGTTTGAAAAAAAACTTTTTTTGAGCACCTACTACACAAGAAGTATGCACTTCCCAAATTTAGTGTCTTTGGGTCCAACAGTCCGTCCTTTAGAGCGTTCTGAATGATTTTTTTGCATCATGCTTTTCGCATGACGTAGGACACATTCACAGATAGTATTCAACCTATAAAAGTTATCGTATTGAAAAATATGTTTTATATCTTAAAACGTGTTTGCTAAAGCTTATTTTTCCATTTTAATCTCGACAACATTGACAAATGAAAAAACTATTGAACTATTTGGTAAGTTTCGCTTAACACACTTATCTACAAGAGCTGAAGTTGGTTGGAAATATAAGAGACATCTAAAATGTAACATGTAAAAAGTTCCATTGGTCTACACAGTGGCGGCTCATTAGCTCAGAAATAAGCAGTGCTGCAAACGTTTTATAGATCTAAGTTGTAGGAAATTTTGTGCTGATTATTTTAGTATATAATGATGATATACTAAAAATTGATAGTTTTTGAGTTATAAGAAAACATTGGGGGGAGGGGAACCAATTTTTTTCATGTTTCATGGCTATAACTAAAATTCCAATAAAAAGTTTGGTGGCAAACCTCAGATTCGTAATCAGCACACCCGAAAAAACATAAAGGAGCCAAAAATTACAAATCCTCCAGAATTTGATTTAAAAAACTACCTAATGACTCAACTACTGAGAGAGAGCGGGAAAAAAGCCAAATGAGGAAGGCAAAGGCGGAAGTCGCGCGCCAAACGGAAGCTGTAAAAATTGCAGCTCAAATGCCTCTAAATTCAAAGCGATAAAGGGTTGCTTTTCTCTTCCGACTGAGCTCTCAACGCTGCTCAGTGCGCGAATTTTGATCCTTAGGAGGTGAAATCAATCAATCAACAATTCAGATATAGACAGATGGGAGCTGCTTAGAATTTTGATTTCTAGGAGGGGCAAAATTCTATGCAGGTCTGGTCTGTCTCTCTCTCAATTTTTGATTGATTTTCCGTCTTCCTTTTACTCTTTTTATTACTTTTTTGCTATTTCCGTTGATCACAGAACACTCAAAGTGGAAAAGTTAGCTAATTAGGAAAAAACCCCAAAAATACAAGCTTTTAAAATAATTTCATGGAGGACTGCAGATCTGCAACCCTAATGGAGGAGCAGCCAATAATGTAAAGATCTACCATGCAAAAAGATTTATTGGTTTTTAGAAGACGTCTTTTTAAGTTTTTATTTTGTTTTCAGGTTGCTCGTCGTATGATCACAGCGTGCGCTACAGAGGTAGCAACGAAGTATGGGAAGGTGATCCCTTCGAAGTGTCATGCGTCGTGACATTCAGCGACCGGGAAGGCTGGACCATCAACAGCTCTATCGCCATCACGGACGACAATGACCTCGGCTACAGCCTGTCCGAGAGAGAAGTGGATACCTTTCGAGAAGAGCTGACCCTCGCGGTGCACTCCGCCCAACTCTTCCACGAGGGAGAATACAGGTGCAACAGGGACAGCAGAGACTTCCATTACGTCAGAATCATTCCAGCCCTGGCAGGTGGTAAGTAGCTTTAAATGGATGTGTTTTGAAATGAAGTTTATATATCGAGAGTTCTGAATCAGAATATCTGTGACTGAAATCCTGTGACTGAATCTGTGACTGTAGAGATTAATGAAGCGAACATTTCACAATGAGAGTCTTGAATCAGTAAAAAGCGTGATGGAAATCGAAGACAAACGCTAAAGAAAAGGAAAAAAGTTTAAATTAATCAAGAGAGATAGGGTGACCTGATGATAAGGACTAGGATTCGAGACTGGAAAGTTTTAAGTTCGAAACCCGATTCCATCAATGATCCTCCGTATGGGCCTAGTGCAAGTTAAATCGAGCTGAAGCGTTTTATCTCGGGTGTGGTACGGAAATTTGGAAGGGAAGTGCCAGCTTAGGTGTCATCCTTGTCAATTGACGGTGGTTCAAAAGTCTGAGATAGGCCCTCGTGTTACTTTAAAATGAGAGGTTAATCAAACTACACTAAACTAAACTAGTCGTGTACGAAGTACGAAAAGCGAAAGTATTGTAATCATCAAAATATTCGATCTCGAAATTTTGATGAATCTCCACTTTTTAGATCACTTGAGGGTGAGAAAAATATTTTCAAAATTATGTCTCTTTGTGAACATGACAACTCCTAAACGTATCGAGCTATTAACGTTGAAATTAGAATGCGGTCTTTACACCAAAATTGTAGATTTCTGTCAAATTTTGAACAAAATCCGAAGGGGACGAAAGGGAAGTCTGGTCTGTCGATCAATCCGAGCGCATGTGATCACGAATTAAGCAGGAATTTCAGTATATATTTACGATTATACTCGATTTATACTTATTTACGAGTATACGATTTTTACTCGAAAATTATTGGTCGGTTTCGTAGTTTGGATCCAATCGATCAATGAGAAGAAATACTTTTCTAAAATGGATATTCGGTTCTTTTCACTATACGACGAAGCTAAACCCAAAACGCAGTATACTATGGAAACATATGAAAAAATAGAGGGAAGAACAGTCCTCCGGTTCTCTTAATTATGCAGATTTTCACATTCATAAAAGTATTTACCGACTTAATATATTCGAAAGAGCAGATAGACATTTTCTGTCTCTTTTTAATTATTTCGATTTAATCAATATTCTCTTTTTTTTAAACCCGCTTTCTAGTACAATTTTATGTAGGACGCAAATTGTTCCAAAAGAATTTTTTATACTCCCCTCATTTGACGAGGTTTTCTCGGTGATGAATATTAATAAGATAAGGTTGCCAAGAATTGAAAAGCATGTAACTTTGCTTTCTGGATCATTTATTAGTACTAAAGTATAATTTATTAACAGCAGTTACACGAAAATTTTGATTAAATTAATTGTTATCCGGCACTTCCAAAGAGAATACCTGCCATCTGGGAATTAGTTGCCGGTAAAAAATGGCCTTTTATGAAAAATCAACTTTTTATGAATCAAGTGATTTGAAAGACCATGTAATCTCCGTATTCTAAAAAGACTTATAAATTAAATAGTACTATCTATTACTCTGTTATTAGTATGCTAATTACCCTCATTGCATTTTCAATAATTAGATCTTAAAAGTAATTGCATCTAGAACTAGTATTTTTTTTAAAGATGATTATAATCATCAGGAAATAAATTTGGAATTCAATCAATAAAGGAAAACGGTCATTTCTGCATACAGTATGCAAAAATAAATCACCTTTTCTTTAGTTTATATTTCATACAGAATTATATCAAGACAGCTTTATTTTGTTCTATTTTTTTATTGAAATAATTATCTTTAATCCAGTGTTCTTAAAAACAAGAAAAAATTCGAAATCAATCGACGAACTATTCATTTATGAAAAATATACGTATACGCTAGTGGTGGGTTAAAAAATGAAGAAGTTCAAGACTCATTTAAATATAATAGCTTTCCAGGGGAAAAAACCGAATAGTTTTTCATTAATGTAACAGTTAAAAAATCAAAACAGTAAAAAAATGCAGTTTTTTCCCCCCATAATGTCATATTGTGACAAAACAAAAAGCAAAACGCTTATGTACAGCAATTGTTTTTACTAAGCAGAAATATTTATGTAGGAAAGGTGTCTAGGGGATAAAGGTTCTAATTTGATGCAAAATGAAAATAGAGAGTTAAAATCAACTAATTTATTATTTAAACACAATTAAAACATTTAACTATTTACAAAGGGGTTAAAACAATAAACATAAGAGCAAGTTCACCTCCGAGATAGCACCAGGCTAATTCATAATTTACTTTCGCTCAGAAAACGGAGAGCCTAAATTATAACGACCGCTTCGGTGAAAAATCCAACATCGAACTGATTTAATTCCCGCCGCGTGACGTGACGTCACTTCGCCATAAAACAGACGATTTTATTAGTGGTGCAATCTCTTACAATTTTAAATGAACAAAAATGCTAAAGTTAGTTTCTACATTTATTATATTTTAACAAAACGTATTCTTTTATTTACTATATGCAGTATTAACAAAAAAGAAAAGGCTGACATACAAAATTTTCAAATATTTATGTACTTACCATTTAGAGAAAAAGGAATAAAAGGAAATTTTAAATGTAATAATACATAAATAATAATAAATAATAAATGAACATAATAATTTACATAATTAATAGTAAATGTAATAATTTATTATTAATGTATAATGCAGTTAGTATTATTTACTGCTATTTATTCCTTGTGACTTGCCGCTTCGGCCCAAGAAATTTACTAAAAAATCGTGGCCTCGACCTTTCATATTTCAGTTCTTTTTCTAAAACATGAATATTATTTTGTTCAATCAAGTGTTTCAGCGAAATACAAAAAGCATTTTGGATGTGTTTTATTTATTTATTCATTCATTTATTTTATTTTACGTTGAATCATAACACAGTTCTTTGACACTCATCGAGATAACGCTACATAAAGTTATGCTTGAATGAAAAGAAGTTCTTTCCCCTTAAAAAAGAAAACCAACTTTAATGAATGTTTAAATTTATTTATTGCCATTGAAAATGATACTCTAATAGAAAAACTGGAGTAGAGAGGAAGAAATCCGGAGGATTTGATTTAGTTATATTATCTCCCGTTTTCAGGTCACACAAGGAATATTTTGCAACGGGCCTGGTAAACTTGAACCTTGGTCAGAAAATGAGGACATGAGCCGGCACCGCTCTCCAAACTCAAATTCGTCAGGATCAAATTTCCACAAGCGGGTGGAAATTTGAGCCTGACGAATTTTTGCATCAGGGCTATGCATACGGCTGGTCTCTGCTGGAAGTGGAACTCGAACTGGCATGCCTCCATTCACACACCAGGCCGCCGTGATAGAAAAAATAGTAGATCAAGTGCAAATACGAAAATGAATTTCCTTAGCGGCCCGGTATGACTCGTGACCCCTTCGAACTCCCAGTTTAACCTTATTTAAGTCCGTGCACCGCCCACTCCAGAGTATTCGGCGCCCTGTGCGAAATTATTGTGGCGTCTCCCCTTGTATGTATCGTATATCGGTACATAGGATAAAAGATTTAACTATAATTATTAATATACTTATTAACTTTAATTATTAACCATAATAATTAAGATTTAACTGTAGTAAATGATTTAATTATAGTAAAATATTTGACTGTGCTATGAAGACAATCCGTTCCTTGTATATATCGTGATTTGGCGCCCCTACACACTCGGCGCCCTGGCCGGCACACAGGCATCGCTCTGGAGCAGGCCCCGAGTCCGTGGGAAGTATAATTACTACCAAATTCAATAATTTTTAAATGCCCATGGTAAAGTCCTGTTTTACCGCCTCTGATTAGAGTTGCTATCTCTTAAAAACTTCAGATGCCAAATAATAATAATAATAATAAACACTCTGACCATACAATGTGATTTTAACAATGAAATTATTAATTAATTAAGTATTGTCCTTATTTTTACATAGTATTGCGCCAACACTTAACGCTGAAAAAAAAGTTGGCTTACCTTCGCACTAAATTTTTCTATGAAACAAAAAAAAACCCCTAAATGTTTAAATTTCTTATCTCAAATCATAACGAAGTGTCTTTATTCATTAATTCTCTAACTGCCGATTTCTTTTAAATCACTTATTTATTTGCAATGCTTTAAAACATGTTCAAAAGCCGTTGAACCAAGGGAACTGTTATTTATATGCAAATAATAAATAATAGAATATAAATAATTTTGTCCATTTTAGAATTCCTATGGCGAATGGTCTTTGAAAAAGTTCGTCATTCGAGTTTTTTCTTCCATTTTGAATAATCTCTTTTACATTCTAAACTCTATTTTATGTGTTTTAAATATTAATTGTTGTAATTTTTTTGTTGATGCGATCACTTGATGCTGTCGCGTTGAGCACGCAAAAAGGTGTATTGTTATCGTTTTTTGTTTAAATCTTCTGTTTCTTATTTATATTCTTTTTACCTTTTAATTTATATTTCTATTATTTGTTTCTGTATTATATTAGAAATAGCTGCATATGCGCCATTTTATATAATACAAAGAGTTTTTAATTAAGTTTTAATTAATTTTTGACTAATTAATTTATAGTTAATATCTTTGTTAAATTTTGTTAATTATAACTGTTATTTATATGCAAAGCTTTATTAGTATAATACGATTCAACGTTATAATAGTTCTAAGTAAACATATTAGTTGAGAAAATTTCAGGATGCAGCAGAAAATAGACTTACTTCCTACCCGAGGAAATCGCGGGATAAGCAGTCAGAGGGTTAATGAATTATCAATTAAGAAATAAGATCAATTCCAAAACTATTTTAATGTGCCATTCATTAAAAAGGGCCCTTTAAAGGGTGAAGAGACCCGTAATGGAAAGATAAAATTGTTATAAAAATTAAAACGAACCTCGTTTCTTTCAGTCCACGAGAGGGGACCTAAGAAAGAAGCTCCTCCTCCGAAGGCCACCAATGAGTACGTCTTAGAGATAAACAAAACAATAGAGTTCTATTGTTCATCCGCAAAGTACGATAATACCCCTGTCACGTGGTGAGTATAAATCACAAATTGTTTTTATAAAACACTTTTATTGAGCTTGACTTGTTTCATGTTTGTAATTAAGGAATTTTGTAATCGATTTAACACTTGCTTCCTGATGTGCTGAAGCTTGGAACTTTTGCACACTTTTGTGCTCTGTTTTAATATTTTCAGAACTTAACTATCTGTTAATTGATTATATTTGGGGAGGGGATAGATTTCGCGGACTTCAGACTCAGAGGATAATGTTTTGAAGTGAACTGAAAAATGTTTCAAGGGAAGGCAATATTTTGTTAATTTTTAAAGCCAAAAGTTGACGAATAATACAAGGGGTTGGGGACGTGAACAATAAATGCCACCCACCTTTCGCCGCTTACCCGCCTACACCACTACTAGATGCATACAGTTAAACTTCTATTAACCGTCGCTTGTTTAACCGTCAGTTTTTATTATCCATCATCGCCTAGAAACGTAGGTTTATAGTATTACAATACATTTTTGTACATTATTACTCTTATATTGAAGTAAATATTGATCGTTTTGTAAAATTAAGTACAATATGTAAATTATTCACATTTAAATAATTTTATTTTCATTTTCGTCCCAAACCAGCAATGAATTCACTTAACTGAGCATGTGTATTCTGTTATCTGTCTATTCGATTATCCATCGCAGCCCTGGTTCAAACGGTGACGGTTAATCGAAGTTTTACTGTACTTTTAGATTGACTGAGCCGTGGGTTTGGCCTGCTTTCCCAAGTAGTAATCGCAAATTATCTTTCTTTTTCATATCCATTGACGTCTTTCCCTCGCGATGCATGCATTCAGTGAGGAGAGGCGCTTTTCAAATCAATGGAACCCTATCCTTGAATAAAAAAGAAGCCGCGATTGCTTCTCGGAAATGTGCCAACACTTGGCTCCTGGCCGGAGCGCAGTCACATTACAAGTCTCATTTCGGATTGAATTGCCCTTTCATACTGATTATTTCACCCGTCCGATATCACTCGGCCGATCCTTATGGGGTGAATCCTCGAGTGTATGATCATTTCAGTGAAGAAAAAATAATTTGAGAAGGAGAATTCTTAAACTTTTTCCATCCGCCAACAGTATTCGGCCGAAAAAGAGCTATGTTACACTAAATTTGATTTCGCGACAATGCATGAAGATATGAGTAGAAGAAAATATCGTGATTGTTCACCTTTGTTGCAATTCTAGTTTATATGGTATTTCAAAAACAGTTATGTAGCAAAAATAAATTGTGAATTGATTACTGATGTTCCTTAACAGATCATCCACCAAAGCAATGTTTTTTTTTAAAAATTAAAGTCTCCTTCTAGAAGGATTTATGAACTTCTAAGCAATTAATTAAAATACTTAAATTAGTTGTATCCGAAAATAGGCGTTTAAACCTTCTTCCTATGTAAAATTTAGGAGATTTCTCCACAAGAATTTCTTGCATATTATATTTTGCTCTATTGCTTAACTTCATAGTATGCTGAAGAAAATCTAGTACGCAATTTTGAAAGGAACATTTTCCGTTTGACAGATTTGGTTCAAAAATTCGACACAGATCTTCAATTTTGTTGTAAAGATTACGCAATAATTTCATCCGTCCAGCTTGTTGTATGTTTTAGTTATTGCGCTTACATGCACATTTAGAAAGACAGCCAAACAATCAACTCGTTGACAGATTTGGTCCAAAATTTTGAGACACATCTACAATTCTAGTGATAAAACAGCATACCAAATTTCATATATATCTTACTCATTGCGTTTTTAAGTTATCGTATTCACGAACACAGTAACTGACAGACTGATATACTTTTCTTTGACGGATTTTATCCAATATGTGATACAGTTACAAATTAAAAATTTGATGTAAAGTTACAACACAATACAAATTTGATATAAAGACCACATATCAAATTCCATCCATCCATTCCGTTCCTTTCTCGGTTATTGTGCTCACATATACACGGACAGACAAACAGGATAATTCCAAATATGGTTTTTCCTGACTCAAGAAGATCAAAAACGAAACAATCAAGGGCAAATCTAGGAATCCGTTAAAGAGGGGGAGGCTAAGGTGTAAAAAATGTCTTCCGTGTTTTTAACTCTTAATTTTTAAGAACTGTTTATCTGAATTAATTATTAATTTCAAATTAATTAATGTTTTATTAATTAAATTTTAATTGATTAAATTTTTATAAATTAATTAATGTTTTACTATTAAAACTTTAATTGGTTAAATTTTTATTATTTAAATATTAATTGGTTAAATTTTTATAATTAACTTTTAATTACTTTAATTTAATTTATTAAATATATGGAAGGGAGGATCTAGGAATCCGTGAAGCATACTGTGGAAAAACTATTTTTCGTATTTTTAAATTTTACTCATAAAAATTCGTCCTCTTCACAAGATTGCTATTTAGTCGCGCAAATCTCCTTGATTTTTTCATTGATTTCTTCACCTCTTTGACTTCAATCACATCTTCAACACTGGCTTTTATACCTTTATGAATGTTTGCAAGGTAGAACATTGTGCCTTGTCTGTTCCATTGAGCTGCATAATTCTCGATGCACTTTAATGTAAAAGAAACTCTTCTCTCCTGTGCTTGTCGCCTCAAGAATCGTCCCAAATATTTTGAGAACACAGTCGGAAAGAAGGACCTATCGTACTGTAACATTGCGACCGAGGGCCGCTGTTTATGGCTGAGCAAGTTGGGACGAATGCAGACAAATTTTTGTCTTACAGAAAATTTATTACAGATAAATCACATGTACACAAATTTGAAATACTTATTTTCTTGGTTAAAATGGATACATATATACAAGTAATAAATTTAAATATTCCCGAGGGGAGGAACTGTAACTCTGTTCGAGAATTTAGAGATAAATAATTAACTTTCACTTAGCCAACCTGCACTCTGCTGGAAAATTAATAAAAGTTCCCGAGTTCTACGTAAACTCCTACGAGATCAGACCCGAGGTCCGTGTCTATCCGCAAAAACATCAGAAATCGCAATCCCTAACGGGAGCACTCCGAGTCTGGTCCTCTCTCCAGAGCAGCCGAAGTCCATCTCCCTTATAAAAACCTGAATTCCCTTTTATTCCACTTGAGACCTATTCATGAGGCAATCACATCCCGTTTCACAAAACCCTCTATCGTTCTCGACCCGCATTCATTCTTTCGTTAAGAAACTGGCATTGTCCAGTCGCAGACACGTTGGCGCCTCTGTCATTCAACGCTTTGTTTAGGCCCCACACCTGCGACCCCCAGCTGTTTTCCCACCAAGTCAAGCATTTTCCTTTCTTGACACGTTGGTTTCCGTTGAAACCTGAAAATGGTTGCTGTTTGCTAGGCAATGATGTTACAATACTCTTTGAGAGTTTCAGCAATTATCTCTGGCTTCCTAAAAACCCTTTCCCACTTTGTCCGCCACATTTTGAATTCGGATTTAAATTGAAACTCCAAATTAAAAAAAAATAATTGTACTTCAAAACAACATGAATAATATCATTGTGATAGCTGGATTCTTCGATGGTATAAGGCCTTCTAGAGGTAATCCCATAAAAGTCTAGTTTAAACATTAGCTCAAGTTCGGAAATAAAATGATCAACTGTAGGTATAAATATCACTCGTCTGAAATATTCTTCAGTATTGCTTGAAGGATCATTTTCTTTAGTTATTTGTTTGCCACATGTTCTAGGAATCTTGTTTTTACTGTTAACATCGTCAGATACATTCGTGTCCAAAAATTAAACATAATTCGTAAAATGTAAAAAAATGAGGTTAATACGGGTTCAATGGTTCACAGTCCCTTCTGTAGAATCGTAGGAACTCACGCTTTACAGCGAAGATTCTGTCACGAGGACATTTAGGGGAAGAACCAGAAAATAACGAAGATGAAAATGATTTGGGTTCACCCCCGTTTCACAGAAAGCTGCTAATGATTTCTCACTTTCATCAATTGTTTTGCTTTCTGGTCACAATACTAACATGAATTTTCGTAAAAATAGCACGTATATTCGAGGAGATATAAATGATTATTTTTTTTAAATCCCCCAAATTTTTCCGAAAGTTTTTTGCTTATAACATTTAGTGTTTTCAACCAAATTATACAAAACTTACAGAATACGTGACGATATATTAGCGAAGCATTATAATAATATTAAAAGTAAATACTTTGAATATTCAAGGGAATATGAGTATATGTAGTAAATAATTTTTAGCTGCACATGTGCGAAAACATAGTATAATTTTTCTTTCAGCTTATATAAAAAATCCACTTAAATATCAATATGATTCAGCAAGATATCAGCATTGCAGTGAACTGAATTTCAATTGCTCTCTAAGAGAAACTAAAAGATGAAGGTTTTTCCACAAATTGAATATATTTTAAACTTAAATCTTCGAATGCGCATTTAACATATTTCTAACCCTAATACAATTCAGCATACTATTCGAAGATTAAGGTTTAAAAAAATAACAAGTATTTTCTTAAAAGGAAGTTTCCTTTCCCTGTTGAAAACTGCCTCAACAGTCGTCGTTGTAATACGACTATCGCAAAATTATGTATCAGAGTTGTATCAGTATACAGTACCTGCATACTGGGGCAATTAGTGAGTGCCCTAGAAAGCTCTGCAACAAATCTCATGCCCCTTGAACTATCGCTAGCGACTCAGCTGAAAGAACAACGAGAAAAAAAACACGTTCGCCATTCTGGGAGGTGAATCGCTGTGAAATATGGTATTGCTAAAAAAATTGTTTTTACAACCTTCTGTTATCATGAAAAGTAACGACGTTTTGTTGTGAATAGTTATTATGCAAAAATATGGTGTGTCCCAGACACGAAAATGTTTCGAATTTTGATTTCGGTCAAGAAAGTCACGAATTTCCCTTTCCCTCATTTCAACCAAAAATATTTCTCTTAGAAATCATATCTGTAAGAAGTTTCCGGCTTCCTTAGCGAAATTACTGTTCTTAAATATAATAATATTGCTCAACTTATGTATATACAATATGTATGTACATAGGCTTGTAAGGGTGTTCACAAACTTTATGTATTTGTCGGGCAGACCGAGACGAACAAGTTTTACATATGAAGTTGTGTCCATAAATGCGACCTGCGATCGTCAGAGGACGATGTACGCAAGCGTATTAGACAGCAACCACCTGGCCCCCATGAATTAAGCCTAGTTCCTACGATTTGTGGCTTGTCTCGATCAGTGTTGCTCGAGGTCCTATTTGGGGATTTGTTTTCGTTCGGAACCGTTCCCACGGCGCATGCACAAACTACAATATTTCATATCGTAGGAACCGGTGCAGGAGCTGATCTTTGATGTCCCAGCATTTACCAGAATGGTCGAGCCGCTCAAATTTCTCTCGAGCAACAACAAGTCTTTACTGACTGTGGGAACAGAGCTTTATGGAAGTTGTGTCCAAAATAACACATGATACATGAAGTACATGGTATACAATACATCTGCAATATCGGACATCGATCTTGCCTCCAGGATCTTAGATGCTGCGGCACGTGTTCGTGACACATTTGCGCAAGTTAAAAAGGGTCTGAGAATCCATGCGTTGGAGTTGGGAAGCCTTCATCGAGGAGATGGAAGAACTTTAGAACATCTTCTATGATGTAGCCATGAATTTTCCCTTCATATGTATAATTAACTTTGTTTTTTTCCATAAAGGCATTTTAACACCGTTACTGACTTCCTTCCTGTCACGTTACTATATCACCGCACTGTTTTATTTTGGACGCAACTTCCTATGTAAAATTCGTTCGTTATTGTCTGACAGACGAGTTAGTAAAGTTTGCAAACGACTTTTCGGGCACTCTGTGTAAAAACTAATAATAAAACTAATGTCTTATATCTTTAACTGCCATTTGGATATGCCATATACTATACAACAAGATGATTTTTTGCACATTTGCCGGAATATTCGTATGCCACAATATTCCGGCATACATCTGCTGCCACCCTTAAAGCAATCCTTAAACTTTATCATTCTGCCCATTATTGTAGACTGCGGCCTTATTGTGAGAAGTCCTATGCTTGGGCATAATTTCTGCTTTGTTTTGAAGGTTATTTTTCAACCCCCTGGTATTTTCCTTTACGACCTCAGATACTCAATAACTTCAGAGCATATTATTTCCCAAAACCCACTCCTACATCACTTTAAAATTCAAAAGATTACCTTTTCAGTGATACCTATTTTATTTCCGTACAATGCCTCTCAAATTTTTAGAAATTTTTGAAAATATTTTAAAGTAAACAATACTTTCATTGTTTTAGTTACTGGATTTATATGCAGGCGTATTTTGATGATATTAAATAATTTTTTGTGTGCACCATATCGTTGCATAATTAAGAGTGAATTTTTTGAAAATAATACAAGGATAGAAGGCGCGAAATAAGCCTAAAAGGTTATCATGCTATGATGTTTCGAGTAAGAGGTTCGAATCTCCTTTAATTTTTTTTCCTTTTAATTAATTAATTTGAAATTTTGTTGATTATTGCTCAATTCATTTCCAATTTAGAAATTTATTAGTACCAAAACTCAAAAGGTGGAGAAAATATAGCTATGATAGTTTTCAAAAGGTCACATTTTTTTCCTATGTAACTAGGCAGACACTTTGTATTAAGTTTCATGAGAGAATAAAAAGGTCATTTTTTTTAATTAAACGATCTGATATAATGCGAATCGATACTAACTCCTTAGTTTCGCTTGACCAAGATTTATTTTATTTCATTCAGTGTAATTAATGCACTGAACATTCTTATAGGTATAAAAATAGTCGTCGAATAGTAGAGAATTCAGAATCGAACATTCTGATCGCCGGCTTGAGCCTCCTCATCGAGAATGCCCAAGAGGACGACGCAGGGGAATACATGTGCACGGTTGACACTCCATTCGTCACTGGTTACACTGACATAGGAAGGATTTTTCGCTTGAATAGTAAGTGCTTTTTTTCTCTTTTTAGTAAAAGTACATAAAAAATTACGAAATCTAGTTAAAAATTTATTCCATATTTTAACCACAATGCTTTTGAAGTGAAACTCATAGAGTCAAGTGTCAGAAAAATCTGTGAGTCTAACTCATCTAGAATTCGATATTATCTTACGAATTATATTAAAAAATTACGAAATTTAGATTAATTGATTCTATTTTAACCAAAATGCTTCTGAAATGAAACTTTTCTTGGGTCAAGTGTTGGAAAAATCCGTGACGTAAATCTAAGTGAAACGGTAAGGCGAGAGGAAAAAGCATAAAGAAATAGAGAGAGATGTTATGTAGATGTCTCTAATTCATCGATGGAAAGTCTAACTCATCTAGAATTCGATATTATATACTCTCAAAAGTATTTATATTAACTTTTGCTCGTCAGCATTATAAAGAAATAGCTGTTCCCATTTGACTTTAATATGCATTTCATGTAAGTTTTATTTACAATATCTACTATCTTCAAAATACTATTAAATCAGTGGAATAGTTAAATACGCAGAATATATGAGCCGATGGGATAGAGAATACAATTGTAAGGACATTCTGAGTTTGACATGTATTTTTAAGGAATATATGAAGCCAAGATCAGCAAATAAAGCAACAGAAATTCAACGAAAATTATTCCGAACTGGGAATCATTTACAGACTTTGCGCACTTAGATTGGGCAGAAAGAACATAAAAAGACTTCGTTATTCTTTTATATTTATGAATGAAAGAAATTTTCATACTGCTGCCCTTTTAATACATTCCAAGGGAATGCCCCATTTCTTCATTGCAACTCAGTTTCAGATATCTTCATTTATTCTACTAAGCTGGAAATGTGTCATAGTTTTTCTCCCGAAAAAGAAACGGAAATTTTTTATATTCCACCTATAAAATTCGTATAGATTCTAATGCTTGACGGAAAATGATGTGACAATTTTCCGCTTGTTAATCATTCTGATCGGATAATAAAAACATTTTAAACAAGATTCCACAAACATATTTTTTCGAATCAAAATTTTCAATAGAAACGTAATAACAGAGAATGAAGTGTAACGAAATGACACTGAATTAATAAAAATGATTTTTTTGAAAGTGACCATTGCATTAAAGAAGAGGGATTATTTTCGCATGTTGATAGGCTATTATCTACGCATAAGCGGTCAACCGCGTAAGTGTAACGGGAAAAACTAATGAATGTTGCCCTTGACCATTTGACTATATGTGCGCTGAGTTAAATATTCTAATTCGTATTCCACACGTATAAAAAAAATTTTTTAATTACTTTGCATTTGAAATGAGATAAACTATAATTATGTCCTTAATTTCTGTTCCGTAAAAGACACTTTATTTTCTCTTATATGAAGAACAGAATCCAAAGATTCGGACATAAGACCTTGATGAATCTCCACGTTTTAGACTTCCTCGAACCCGAAATTACCATTTTTACTTTCTCGTATACGAAGTATACAAAGAGAAAGTATTGTAATCGTCAAAAAATTCGAACTCGAGATTTTGACGAATCTCCACGTTTTAGACCTCCCTGAGTCCGAAAAACACAATTTTGGAATTGTCTGTGTGTCTGTCTGTGTGTGTGTGTCTGTCTGTGAACACGATAACTCGAAAACTATTAGAGCTACTGGGATGAAATTTGGTATGTGGTCTTTAAACATAATTTGTAGGTTTCTATCAAATTTTGGAGAAAATCCGTCAACGGGAAGTCTGTCTATTTGTATGTCCGCGGTCATTTGAACGCTGTACCTCAAAAACTTGAATAGCTAAATGGATAAAATTTTGTACACAGTTTTATCGTTATGAATGTAGGTCCGTATAAAAGTTTGGGCCAAATCCGTCAAAAAGAGGCGTTCAAATTGCATATTCAATTTCTTTTCATCCGATTCTCATGCGCATGCGTATTGGTAGCAATCTGTTATTGTTGTAAATTTTATTTACAACAATAAATAATGTTTTCAAACAGCAATTGTTAACAATTTTTTTATTGTTGTAAATCAAACCGATCTCATTATTTCAGCAAATCTTTCAATCACACGCTTTTGCAATTGTTACGGTTGTGGCAGTATAAATTGTTTTCTTGGGAATTCAATTCCAAAGCAGAATTTTCGCTTTAGTATTCATTGCATTGCCTATTTTATCGCATGCTTCAAAGTAATATTTTTTTGAAACGTGGCAACAGATATTTGATTTCAGGTTTTTTTTTTGTTTTTTTTTTGTTTTACTTTCTCGTATACGAAGTATACAAAGAGAAAGTATTGTAATCGTCAAAAAAATTCGAACTCGAGATTTTGACGAATCTCCACTTAGAAAGTATACGAGAAAGTTTAGGGGAGACCACTCCCGCTGGTTGTAATTATTTAATTCCGTCCGTCCATCTGTGTGCATGTGAAGATGCTAACAAAACTAAGCAAAGAAGTAGAAAGATGAAATGTGGTATATAGTTTCATTACTAGAATAGTAGATTAGTTTTGTAATATTAACGTCCCGTTTTGAAGCAACACGAGGGCTATTTTGAGACGGACTTTGTCATTTTGAATCGCGGTCAGATGACGAGGATGACACCTAAGCTGGCACCCCTTCTTCCCAAACTTCCACACCACACCAGCGGGACTAGAATTGTAGATCAGTATCAAATCTTTGGATAAAATCGGTCAGCGGTTAACTGTATCTCTGTCTGTCTATTCTTGCGTATGTTAACGCGATAATTCTAAAAAAACTTAACAATTAGATGGGTGAATTTTAATATATGATCTTCGCACCAAAACTGTATATCTATATCTAATATTGGACTAAATCTGACAACGGGTAGAGTATCTGTTGGTTTGACTGTCTGTATGTGCAGTACGATAACTAAAAAACGCAATAAGCTAGATAAATGAAATTTTGTATGAGTTCTTTGATAGAAAAATTACAGATCTGCGTCAAATATTGGATTCAATTAGTCTATAGAAGCAGGTCTAGAATGCACACTCGATTCTCTTCTTTATACATGGTGGTCATAAATTATTGAACCCATTTCAAAAATTAATTTTAAAAACTCATACAATTTAGCAACTTCGTTTATTTTTCTTAAATGAGAGAGTAGCTCATAAAGGTTTTTTCAGGTATGTAATGCGCCGTTACGGTGCACTAAATCTGCTGCAGCGAGAGATTCCCAATGCAAGTGTCAAAATGGCTGCCGTGCAGCAGAGGGCACGTCTCTGGTTCCACGAAAGCAAATTAATTGTAACAGTTCAAAGATGTTTTCTCCTGGATTATCGAAGTTCTCGAAGTATGAACTTCATTAAGCGTTGGTATGAACAATTAAGGAGTAAAAGTCTCCCTCACTCGTTCAACAACTTCGTCTGAGACCGATAGTCGTCCAGCACCTTTCCTATGATGCGCATTTCCTATTCCCTTAAATTGCTCATACCAAAGCTTGATGGAGTTCTTACTTGTAAACCGACAATTTCAATACTCAAGGCGAAAACATCTTTGAACTGTTACAATTGATTTGCTGTCGTGGAACCAGAGATGTGCTATACGATAGCCATTTTGGCCCTTGCGTTGGGAGTTTTACGTTGCAGCAGATTTAGTGCTCCGTAACGGCGCGTTACCTATCTGAAAAAAAAAACTTTTTGAGCTACTCTCTCATTAAAAAAAAAACGAAGTTGCTACATTATAGGGTTTATGTTTTATTAATTTTCGAAATAGGTCCAATAGTTTATGACCACCCTGTATTACGAAACCGAACACAAAACGCGCCGTATTGTGCAATTATACGAAAAAGTCGAGGGGAGAAAACTCACCTTGATTTACCAAAATATCTTCATCAAAAGTTTCCTTTTCATTCTCTATTATTGATATTAAAATAAAACAAGTTTGAAACATTTGTTCTACCAAGCCAGAAAAATTTCAAGGGAAAGAAATGTCTAAAGCAATGTATATAAACGCAAAAACAAGCCGTTCACACAATAGTCCTTTGGGGGGGGGGAAAAACCTTGATTTAGCAAAAAATTTTGAAAGCAGAAGTAATTAGTTGGAAAAAGCGTAAATAATTTTTTAAATAACTGTTCAAAACGTAAGGAAGGCTAAACTAGAAATATGATAAAGACTTCATTAAAAAAATTATTATTTTTTTTTTCTTCACTAGTAAGCGCTAAGAGACGGGTTTCAAAGAATGAGCTTTACTTACAATTAGCAAATTCCTTAAAAGCGTTCTTCTTATTTGGAAAGTTCAAATAAATTTTATTCCCTGTTTGTTCGCTTTTCATTTTACTTGCTCTTAAACACCCTCTTTGTCGGAAAATAAAAAAATATTATCTTTAGTCTCGCTTAGTTTTTTCAAGAATTTTGGGATATTGAAAAAATCATCGTAATGCAGAATCAGTACTAACTCTAATAATCTAGAAATTTGTCCGAAGCATACACTTAGGAAAGCAAAATGAAAATTTGTTAAGATAGGGAAAGATCTGAGAAAGTTAGTTCTTCTCTAATCACTCTAAGTGGTTAATTCTTATGTCTTAAATGAAATTTTTATTTTCTTTTTGCCTAGCTACATTTAAAATTCGACTTTACTGTAAGAAGGATCCTAACAAAACGTTGAAGCAATCCTATACTACTCTACATGAGTCTAAATATACCTAACTACCTACTAACATACCTAACTACCTACTAACATACCTAACTACCTACTAACATACCTAACTATCTACTAACATACCTAACTATCTACTAACATACCTAACTACCTACTAACATACCTAACTACCTACTAACATACCTAACTACCTACTAACTTACCTAACTACCTAAAAATTAAGAATGAATTTACTTTTGTTCCCATAGTTTGGAAAGATTGACAGACATGATTCACTTGGCGTCATAGCCACAAGTCTAACGGCGCATTTCATCTAGTTTTTTTATTATTATTGCCCGCACCGGCTCTAAAAATCATCATCTAGTTGCATTGACCATAAAAAACATCATCTAGTAACCCATATAATCTAGTTGCAAGTTGTCATGTGCTGTGCTGTGACGTCACTTTCTTTTTCCTCCTGTAGGACGCGTAATGGATTCCAAAATTAAATTGTCGTGGTGCACTTGGCGTGTGACACGTGACCATAAATCGATTCCACAATCTTTTGAGGGTGTTGGCGCATGCGTGCCACTTGCAAGTGGAATGGGATGTTGCGCATGCGCCCAACCGGTAAGTGACGCTCGTGTATTTGGCATAAATGAGTTAGCTGTAATTAATAAATGACATGGGTAAAGGAACTCTCAACTGAAACCCACAAATTAAGTATTAAAAAAGATGAAAAGTATTCTGTGCACTTTAAATACTGTAAAAAGTGTGTTGTATGGTGTTTGTGTGATGTAAAATAAAATATAAAAAGAAGCAGCGCCGAATGGTCTGTCATTAACTAATTACATAACGAAAGTAAAAACAGAAGGTGAAACAGAATTAAATTAAACTTTAAAATTATAATTTATTTTTGATTAATTGTTATAAGACTAATGAAGAAATAATCACTTTAAACGTTATAAATTAAAAAGGGGACGCTGTATCTGTCTTTTGAATTGAAAACCAAGGAACAGCCATGAGGATAATGCATAAAATGAACACGGACACCAAGAACCAAGCCGGGCCCCAGGAAAAAGTATTGGCATGCGGGGTCCCCACTCATAAAAAAGTACCTACAAACGGTAAATAAACAAGACTCAATGAGCAAAGACCATACGACAGTGGCACTTGACTCTTGACTGAGCAATTAATAAGTAGATCGGCATTCCTACTTCTGTCGCGACTTGAAATCACGCCTTCCCTCGCATTACGAATTATGATTGCGGCGACTGTGATTATTGTGGTCAGCGGAGGGAACTCCTTCTTCCGGTTGCCCTGTCATTCACGTATTGTTATGAAAATCTGAATTCTAGCCACCTATTACAACTTAGATTAATATAATCAGAATGTGCGAGTTTTATATTCAAAGAAAATAGATACAAAAATATAATTCAACTCATACCGGGCCTCATTTCCCATAATAAAAATAAATACATCCTTGAAAATAAGAAAAAATATTTTTCCTTCGAGATTACGGTCCCCCTCTGGGGCCCGACCCCGGAGATTTAGCCCCTCTTGCTTCCCTCTCTCGACGGACCTGAAAACGGATTGCTTGCAGAACAATCTAAGAGCAAATTCACTGTCCATGACCAACAAGGCTTCATTCTGGAGGGAAGCTCAGACGGTAATTCCCTGTACAAGCGGGCATCCATGCATACGAAAGCACTGGAGCACGTACGTTTCACGCCATATGAAGTGCATAATGAAATCCTAATAGGCCCGCTCTGTCTGCAATTGATGCCACCGCACCGTAACGGAATGTTCTGTTTTCTTTTTGTTTCCTTCGGCCATGGACTGCGGAGTCTACTTGCGATATTTTTGGAAAATCTTCTGGAAATTCTGTCTGTTCGCTGAAAGGGCAATTGTTATCCTCAGCGCTTTGAAGGTAAAATGGGGAATGAAAGCGTGAAAAATCGATCGAAATTATGATTCTTCAGTTTTAATGTAGGACTGCGTTCCTTCCATTGGGGTCTCAGGAAGGAATTTGATTCACACGCAAAAACGCCACAAAAAACGTTGTATGGGAAATCCTCTATATCGCGGTAACTACATATCTTGAAAACATAACTAATGTCTTATTTTAGAGATAAAGGGTAACAACAGAAGTTACAAAAAAAATTGAAAATCGGAATTGTAGTTCAGCGATTACTGAGTCGCAAAGTTGGGCAGAAATAAGCATGAATTGGTGACGCGATTCTCTATATCACGGTAATTACATATGCTAAAAATATAACTAATGTATTATTTTAGAGATAAGGGGTAACAACAGAAATTACCAAAAAAATTGAAAATCGGAAAAAAGACACGCGAGTGAAGTAGTCCTACGCCTTTAACATCAGCGGCTGTTTGAAAAAGACAGCCTCCCGTCATTTTTTTTATCTTTGATTTTCGAAACAGAATTAAAAATCGATAGGGAAACGGATTTTTTTGTCTTAAATATATATTTAGTTTCTCGTGTGCGAAATGTATAGGGAGAAAGGGCTGTTATCGTCAAAAAATTCGACTTTAAGATTTTGCTAAATTTAAATCTTTATGTCAGAGGCAAACTATTTTAAATAATAATTTTAACATTTTACAGGAGAGCCAGAAGAAGTCCACAACGCAGTGCATTGCAATGCTCAATTTATTATTTTTTTTTTTCGAGAGGTTATCTTTTGTTCTTTTCGACCTACAGCTACGACATTTTGCTCTTCGAAGATGCGATCGGGATAATGCAAATACGATAAAAAAAAGTCAAAATCAGCAAAATTGGACTTAAGATAGTTCAACCGTCTGGTACAGAAATTCCAATTTAAATCAATCAATATATATATATAAGAGGAAAGTATGTGTGTGTGTGTGTTTGTTCGTTTTTTTGTTCTTTTTGCATGTCCACACCGTTAGACTTACGACGACCAAATTTGGCACAATGATGGATTAGCACAAGAGGGAGCTAACGTCGTAAAAATTATTTTAAAATTCGAATTAGATTTTTATTTATTTATTTAAATAACGAAAATTAATTAAATTTACGAATTTAATTAATAAATTAAAATTAATTAAATATTTTTAGATGTTTTTCACCAATAACTTCTGAAATACTTATTGCACGAAAATTATTTTTACATCAACTTAAAGAGCAAAATATTATCTTTATAATGATACCAATTTAATTGTTGTACAATTTTTTTTCTAACTGTAATTAACGTTTCAAAATTCGTTCTAAACTCAAATTGCAACAATGCTTTTATTGTTATAAAATAAAATTCAAACTAATTTATTGTTTCATCAAATCCTTTATTCACGTGTTTTTACCACTGTTAAAGCTAAGAAAATATTGCTTTTTTTTGGTCAAGGTAGACTTCACACTTCCGCTGTTATTTCGTAGCATGCACTTAACTTCTATTTTTATTTCGTAGCTTTTAATATACACTCAAATATCCAATGACGTTGATTTAGTTACTACGCGATGTTTCGTTTAAATTTCATAATCTTTTGAATATTTACGTTGATATGGTAATTAGATTTTTATTTAATTAATTTTAAGTGGTAAATTCGGGCTCTTTTTACCTATTTTCGTGATTTTTTTTTATCCATGAAGAAAAGTTTTACGTCCGGTATTTTAATTTTTTTTTTCTAATTTTTCTCTTTTTTTTTTTGTCGATATTTATTTTATTTATTTCTCTTCAAATATTTTTCTTTTTGAGTCTTACTAAAGTAAATTAATTTTTGTTTCACATCAATTGTCTATATTTGTAAAAAAAGAAACGGAGTGGGGGGGGGGCATATGAAAATACTTGATCCCGAGCAACGCCGGGTTATCAGCTAGTTATGTATGAAAGTCTCCAATTTCTCTTCCAAACGTCCGCATGCCGCTAGCTTCAAGACATTGCAGTTTCTTATTCGTTTCCCATGTATTTTTTTACACTCCGCTACCTAACCAAAATATCATTCTAGCAGAAGTTAAGAATATCGAATTTTAATCTGATAGACTCTGTATCTCTTAGAATTTTTATTTTGAAATTCAATTTTCAGTAAAATATGGCTACATACTGTGAGTGTAAAGAAATACTTGGCTTCTAAATTTAAGAAAAACTCAACCGAATCTGAAGATTATAATATGGTATTTATTATTTTAATTCCAAAATTGAATGGTAGGGAGGCGTTATTAAAATTATTATGACCCAAGTCCTAAAAAACTAAAAACCTCTGTCTGTGAAGCATGTCAAAAAGACTTTAGATTTCATTTTAGAGCTTTCTTTGGATTTCTGTCCTCACATTACATTTTCTTGCAATCGTCAAAAAATTCGGTCTCAAGATTTAAAAAAAATAATTTTTAAAAATTTAATTTTTAAAAAAAATTTTTGCGAGTTTTAAAACGTCACGTTTAGACCTCCTGAACCCGAGAAAAGCATTTCTAAAACTATGCATGTGTGTTTGTCTGTCTGCCCCGTCATAAGTATATGAATCATATGATAATTCAAAAATGCAACAAGCCAGGTGAATGAAATTCGTCATGTAGTTTTTACACCAAAACTGCATATCCGTACCAAATTTTGGGTCATATCCGTCCATAGAAATGCTGTTTGTTATCTATATACTACATATAAACGCGATAACTCAGAAAAGGCATAGAGCTACAGAAATAAAAATTGGCATATGGTCTTTACATCAATACTTTATAGGGGAACCCGGGACAATACAAAACTACGGGGTAAAACAGAACCCCCTAATTTCTTCGCCAAGTTTGTTGTGCAAATTAGTGGAAACTCCTGGAATTTCATAACACACCCTACTGCTCATGACTGAATTGTCATGAGCAGTAGGGTGTGCTGAATTGTCATGAGCATGTCCATGAGAGTTGGCTACTACGCGTAGTTTAGAAGAGTTCCTTGTTTTTGTTCCTAATACTGTATTTTCACCGAGTTTTCTTCCTAAGTTAATTCAACTAAGTTATTATTATGCTTGGATAAGCATTGCTTTTTCTTTAATATTACTTTTTGGACTGTTCAATTATGTACTTGTGTTGTAGTTCCTTAGTTTCTAGCCTAGCCTTATAGGGAATAACGGACCGAGGCAAAACGGCTCGCGATTCCGTTTTGCCCCAGTGTAATTTGCCTATTGCCGGAGTAGACAGTGCTGACGAAAATGAATTTCACATTTGTGAGCTTTGTCGTTAACTTTAGTTTTCCTTTGTTCAATTTTTATTACCCATATAATGTATGCAGTAATTTTATTGAGATTTCTTATGCTTAATATAACTTATAATATGTTAAATAGTCTTAAGAAAACAATCCTTTTTTATAATTAAGAATTTTCAAAGAGTAAATAAAACCAAGTTCCGTTTTGCCCAAGCTCCGGAGCAAAACGGACCGCTTGACAAAGATTACTAAATCGTGAATAACAATTTATGTACTGATCATAGATCAGTTTTTAAATTCATTATGTGTGACCAAATAAATATATTTTATAACGTTGCATTTTCAAATGTCTCTGAGTATTATTTACCATTTTACAGCCCTACTAACCTTAAGCATTCCGTTTTGAAACGGGTTCCCCTAATAATTCGTAAATTGGCCTGTCCTTACGAACATATTAACAGCGGCAACTAGCAGTTCCGAAGAACGCCAATATAGTCGATATTTGAAGAACAACAATATCATACAAGGTACGCTGTTCCATTAAAATATGTTAATATTAAGCAATCCCATCTACGAAGTTCTAAAGTTAACAATCAGTATTCACTGTCCTGTACACAGTTTCTTGATTAATAACTAAACAACATTAAAAAAGAAAAATAACAATAATAAAAGAAAAAGGAAAACAGGAATCTAGAAGCTAGCTGGCGATAAGTATCAAATTTTAAAATATATCCAACAAAGGGTATAATGTCTGTATGTATGTGAACACCACAACACAAAACCGCAAACAATTAAACAACTGAAATTCTGTGCAATCTTTAGATTAAACTTGTAGATACGTATCATATTTTGAACAGAACCTCTCAACTAAATGTATTTCCCAAATACATTCAATTTTCTTTACTGAATGACGAAGCTAAACATAAAATGCCCTATATTATTTAAGTATATGAGAAAGTCGAGGGGAGAAAACTCCCAATTATTATAACTTAGTTGCCGAATCAACAGTTAACTTATATTTAAATGTTATTTTTTTATTTAAATTATTTTGTTGAGCCTCTGCAGACGTAGTACTCATAAGATCGATAAATTTAATGCTTTCCAAATTTCTGTTTCATCTTTCTGCCGAGTCCTTGACCGCGTAGAAAGACCTTGACCATAAAGAACTTCCAAGAGTTTGGTCAATCGATTCTTTTCCCAAGTTGGGGGCTTTTACGATTTCATTTTATACGAATATTTAGCTTCCGAACGTAATGATTAACGCTATGAAGACGGAGAATTTCGTTAAGTGAAGGATATTCGGTGACGGAAAATTTGCTTGCCATGGCATTTATACAGGATAAGCCGAAATTTATAGCTCACTTAGTTTGCCTCTTTAACATTTTTTCTCCTGGAGTCTGAGTTAATAAACGCCTGTCGGAAGTCTTAAGTTGGAATATATTTTATGTGGTATTTTATTGATTTTTGATTCGTTAGCCGCCGTGTCGTTTTAGCCTGGAATTTTGAAAGAAAAATCGGTATATCCTCCCTCCCTTCGACATTTTACTATACTCCTACTTCTTATTTTACCATACTTAATATATCAAACACAACGTGTGCTCAAAGTTAATTGTACCTATGTGCTAAGTAGTCACACTTTTCCGACTGACATCAGTGAAAATCCTTTAAATGTATCGAAAATTACATTTGTGTACAACAGTTAGCCATTGTTACTTTTTTATTTCGTAATTTCTACGTGTTTTTTGCCTACAGCCAACTCCTCCAACGAGTATGTGGATGGGAAGTATCCGCATAAGTAAGCAGGTTCTCGCTTCCCCTTTGTTTATAGTATTAATCGACGTGCGGTTGTTTTAGAGGCCTGACGAGGCGCACCTCCTGCAGGAGAGGGTCTGTGCCTCGACCGGTGATGGTCAGTAGGTAGCAGGTCACAGTTCCTATATTACTGTTGAAGCGGCTCGGGCATTCAGGGTTTTCCGGGCTCCTAGGCATGACTGGGGTTTCATTTATGGTTGCCCATTGCCAATGGACTCTGTTATCTGAAAATAAAGCTCTATGTTATCTCAAATTTCAAACAATTTTCTACTGAATAATATTAGCTTGATTGCATCGCTATTTCTCGCTCTAATTTCGAAAACATCTTAAAATGATTTTTATTAAAATAGCGATAATTTGCACACAAATAAATGGGTTTATTATTTTCAGTGAATGAAGTGGTAACTCACTGGTCAAACATTGCAATCATTAAAAATATATTCAGTAATACTCCGACTCACACCAAATCGAAGTAACCTACTATTTTGCCCTCCCGCTTCGAATAATTTCTGTTTCAAGAGATGTGTAGTCAGTCCTCAATTCGAGAATTAGTTCTCGAATTTTTTATCCTCAAATGGAGACAAAGCGACTTTATAGCAAGCATACGTCTCAAACATACCTTTCTACTAAATCTAAATCCTGTTGCAAGATATGATACAATGCAAAATTCAGAAATCATTGGAAACATTGAGATGGTTATTAAAGACTTTTGGGAACAATTCAGCTTTTTAGAAAACCGTAACATTCAATGGATATTCTTGTAATGAAATTTCGGGAATTCCTTAAATGGTGTCTGGAAGAAAGCTTGCTCATTCTTGTTTAGAAATGAGCCAAAGCTGATCATGTTGTTCATGCAATTGATGAAGTTGTTCTGGCGTTCAAAAGAAAGTAAAGCTTCGTAGTTTTGTATCACATGTGAGGAAACAAAGGCAGGAGAAAAAATAACACAGTGCATAAAATATCATACGTCATGCATTGTGTGCTTGGGTTTATACATTGTGTGTTTGGGTTCACGCATTGCGTGCTAATGTGAATTTTAGAATCGAAAAATACTTTTGTTTGAATTGTGCTAACTTAACTGGACTGATGATATAGTTTTTTATGCTATTTTCCCCTACTTTAAAGTGTATTTCTTGAAAGTTAATTGCATAGTTTTGAAGATAAATAAATTACAAAAAATATACTATTTTTTAATTGAAATTGTTTCTCTATCACGGTACATTAAAAATGTTTAGGTGGTCCAAATTTGGCAGCCATCCCCATATAAGTGACACAAAGATGTATTTGATGTATTTGAATGTTAATTATTTAAATTCAAAAGTTTCTTAAAATGAGTGGGGAATTCAGCAGCATTGGAGTGGCTGGTTCTGAAAACTGAGTTTTAAATATTAAAATTAGGAGCTTTCTTCCTTCGAATTTCTAGCGTACTTCCGCATAAGGATGCACTTGTAAGGCCTGTTAAGAAACGATGATCTGAACGGATAATATTCTTCTTTCCTTCGAGATCGCTCCTATGAATTATATGACCAAACTTTCTCGTTTGGCATTAATAAAAGGATAGCGTTATTTGCAGGTACTGTACCTATGAATAATTCGTTATTTGCAGGTACTGTACCTGCGGATAAAACGTTATTTGCAGGTACTCTACCTACGGATAAAACGTTATTTGCAGGTACAGTAACTACGAAATATAAGTTATTTGTAAGTGCTGTAGCAATGGATAAAACGTTATTTACAGGTATTTTCCATTCTGTTATTTTGCACACTTGTGAATTTTAGATGAGAGTACAATATTTTAATATTTTTAAGGCTTAATTATCAGTTAATTAGTAAATTCAATTAAACATTCAATACGGGTGACGCTATCTATTAGTGAATTTGAGAACAAATCAGCACACTTTTTCTATCTTATAGTCTTTAATATATAACGCATTTTGTTTGTAATAATGAATTATAAACTAATGACTAAAATGCAGAAAATAAATGTAATTAAACAATTCTACTTTTTTACTACTACACACTAATAAAAGAGTGCTTTTAAAAACAGCTTTTAATCTTTTTAATTTAGAACTTATGCATTTATTAGAAGGAAATTGGGATAAATGCTATTTTAAATTTGTCTGATAATAATTTGGGTTTCGAAAAAGGAGTAAACTTAAAGGAAATACTGAATTTCACAGGCATTATTTTAAAAAACATTATCCGAAAAGCAAACCGCTGCACAAGTTGCAATAACAACATCCGACAGGATTCGAACCCGCGTTCTGCAAAACGTGAAGCCGGTGCTCGAACAACCGTACCAACCAGACTTCTACTTAGAATCGTATGTGGATAGTTACTTTCATATTATTAGCTCTGTTATTTGTTAAAGCTTTAAATGGCAGTTAATTCAGCCCTTTTTTCAAAGAAAATTCCCATTTTTGTTGAAGTTTTAAAACAATTTGCATTGGTGTTAAAGAAGATTTATACTATTGACTTTGGATCTCCGTTAACTGCAAGGAGTTTTTAAAATTCTTTAATGATGAATAACTCATGTTTTAGGATATACAGCTATTCATAACTAGTAGTTTGATTTTTTATTAAAGTCTGCAATTTCATCAACAAACGCTTCAAAAATATTTTGAAGCGTTTACCGAAAATTAAATCAGAATCATGGGGAAACCAGATAACACAAACCAAAAGCATCTCGGGTATTTCCGCTGAAATAACAAAAAATCTCGCAAAATAACATTAAATTTCATAATCTCAAGTATAAAGAAAAAACAATCTTGCAGAAAATAGGGAAAATAAACTCCTTAAAAAAGTTCTACAGAATGATTTTGAATTTAACAGTACCTGCAAATAATGTTTTATCCGTAGGTACAGTACCTGCAAATAACGTTTTATCCGTAGGTATAGTACCTGCAAATAACGTTTTATCCGCAGGTACAGTACCTGCAAATAATCACTTCTTTAATAAAAACATTCTTTAAAAACCTCCAAGTTTACTTTTCCCACTGACACTTCATCACAGTTATATTGTTATTACGAAGTTTGATATTGTTACGAACATGGAAAGTAGCTTTCCAGCAATGCTAGTCTTATGGTTGGGAAAAGAGTTCTACAGGGGTATATATGGGAATTCCCGGGGGGGGGGGAAATGGAGTCATCGACCCCCGACTTTGGTGTCTATTTTGGCGATGAAATGTGGGATCTCAGAAGTAGTGGAATTTTCTTGATATCTCTATTAGGGGCCGGGATCCGGATTTATGCAAATGATTCCACGTGACGTCACGGCCTGTCGGGGAGATTATAAATAGACCGTGCTCGGATCACAGAGCAGAGTGTGTGTTGATCGACTTTGAAAGTGTTGATCGACTGGGATCGCCTTTGGAGAGTGAACGTCTTTGGAATCTCTCTTTGGAGTGCGAACGTCTTTGGGATCTCTCCTTGGAATTTTATCCACTGTGCGAGCTAATAAGCTGTTAGAAGCCGAGCGGTATTGAAAGTGCTGTTCTTATTAGTGAATTGCTGTCTGTTTGTGTTGCTAATCTGTGCAGGTTCTGTTTTTCCTGTTACCTGCGCTTCGTGATTTCCGGAATATTCGAGAATAAAGTGTCCTTCTCCGTGATCCTGCTTGTTGGACTGTTTTCACCGAGCACACACGGTACGATTTTTCGTAACAATATTTTCCTGTCTTCTACCTTCTCTATGGAACATATCCTTGGAGCGGGTGTGCAAGTGTAATTTTATAGAGAAAATAGGATATCTGAAAATAACTTCAGAAACTGTTTTTAGAAGAAAACGACTTTTTTACCGTCTTAAAATTCCCTCCCCCCAAAAAATTAAGGATGCTAGTTTGATTGTTATGTTATTTTATCCGATTTCCCCTACTTTTTAACAAGTTTTAATCTTTTAATTCCAGCAAAGATAATTTGCACATTAATAAATTTATTTAATACTAGCTGATATACCCGGCATTGCTTGGGACAAAAAATTTTCAAGTCTAAGTACTTATAATACTTTAAACTCAATTAAACAGTTTTTCGTAGCAGCGGCTTTCTTTGATTTTCGTTCGACCTCTCCCGTGTTGTCTGACTTCCTTGGCCGTGAGCAAAACTCGTATGTTCTTCTCCCCGTAGTTTGAACCACCTAGCATGAATTTAGCCGCCTTTGGTACTCATTTTTCCTTCCTCATCATTGATTGCTTATGGCTCCCATAGAAGCTCTTTTATATCTTGGTTTTTATTGCCATTATCCGCAGTACATACAACTCTCTTCTTTTAGTGTTTGTGTGACTAATCAGAAAAACACATACACACTCAAATAGGATCTTTTAGAAGTTTGTGAAATCTAGCATGCATTTAAGAAAAGTACTTTTTTTTTATTTCAGTTTTAGATTCTTTAGGCTATTTTTGATTTTTAGATCATTTAGATTTCTCAAATTTTTCCAATATTTGATGTGGTCTGCAATTTTAGTATAAGAATAGTATGACAGATTTCATACATCTCATTCACTGCGTTCTTTGAATTATCGTATTTACATGCACTCACAGGCAAATATAATTCCGAAAATGTTTTTGATATTTATGGGGATTTAAAATGTCAAAATTCAGCAAAACCTTGAGGTCGAATGTTTTGACAATTGCAATACTTTCTCTGTATGCACTTCGTATACGAGAATGTAGAAAGTTTAAAAATCTTTGTATTATATGATTTTAGAAGTAGAAAGTGAGTGGAGTTCGTTTTCTGCTGATTCGTTCTTAAAATCGGGTTTATCAGCTCATTTGTATTTCTGCAGACCATCCGGGTCTTTTTAACATTTCAATTTGCTGCGCTTGCATTGTGAGGAGTGACCCATTCCAGATTCGCTACTATTCCGGTATCCACAAATAGACATCACTTCATTTTCTGAATTCCATTCTCGTTGAAATTCGATTCGACGAAGAGTTCTCGGTAAGCGGTAATGGAAAAGGGTAGAAAGCATCAATTTCTATATTTTAACACTCTCTCTTTCTTCTTTTGAATTGAAAGTTGCATTGAACAATATACACAGGATGTATCATTGAACTGTATGCTCTCATATGTTTATGTGTAAAAAAGAGTTCGGATTATTAGATATTTTGCCCTTCGAATTTATCACATGTTATTTCTATGTACTAAATCGGAGGTACATGTATCGATTCCTCGTATCAGGCATACCACCATCCACGTATTTCGGGAGAACTTCCGCCTGATATTGGTCTAAAACTCTTGAAACTATTCAATACTTTCTATTTAGTGCTAGCCGCCTTCAGTGACCAGCTTATTCGCCGAGAATATGTGATTTCAATTGAATCTTGTAACATTTTATATTCATGGCTGCTTTAACAACGTAATTTTAAACTTCAGATTGTGGTAGATATTTAACCCATGTTCTTTTAGTGGCCTTCACCTGTTCTATTCTTTGTCTACATATATGTCCCGGACTATGCGGGGATTACAGGTATTCGAAACAGACATGTCGGCATCTAATAACAAAAGTAAAAATTAAATAAAATGTATTAATCCAGTGAAGTATCTTTGGCCTGATTATTGAAGAGAAATGCTTGAAAAAAAAACCAGCGGGAGTGGTCTCTCCTAAACTATCCCGTATACTCCTAACACATGTGGAGAAAAAATAAGCTAAAAGGCAGTAAAACGAACAAGCGTCCCTAACGCACTGGGGAAAAAACTTGGGAATAGGAAGCTTGGAGGCGAAAGGCGTGGGTAGAAGCGGAAAGGATTAGCGCAAGTGAATCGCGCAATTACGCAATAATGGCCTCGCGTCATTGTGTGATGAGAAAAGAAAAGTAAGCGATTTGGACGCATTTTTTTCGACTGATTGAGACGAAAATTGGACACGGATATACAATTAATGTTAGCAGTCCTCATACCAATTTTTATTTATCAAAGCTGTAGGGTTTACGAGTTATAATGTTTAGAAGTATGCAATTATACAGACCGACAGACAGTCAACCCTTTGACGGATTTGGCCCCAAAATTTGATACGGTCCTGCATTCCTGATGATAAAACTGTGTACCAAATTTTATCTATCTAGCTATTCAAGGTTTTGAGTTATAGTGTTCACATGAACGCTGACCGACGGACAGACAGACTTCCCGTAGACGTATTCTGTACAAACTTTGACAGAAACCTACAAATTATGTGCCAAGATCACATACCAAATTTCCTCCCCGCAGCTGTAATAGTTTTCGAGTTATAATGTTCACAGACAGACATAATTCCACAATTGCGTTTTTCGGACTCAGGGAGGTCTAAATCGTGGAGATTCGTCAAAATCTGGAGTTAGTATTTTTTGACGATTACAATACTTTCTCTTTGTATACTTCGTATACGAGAAAGTAAAAAGGTAATATAAAAATTTGGCCTTTTGGACTTCTTCATTAGTAAAATGTGTTCAATCATATTCAGATATACTTCTCAAACTGGAAATATAGAATCCGCGAAAAAGAATATTTCTAAATTATTTTCGATACTGATTGACTGATGTGAACTGTATAGACAGATTTCAGTTCGGTAGCCACAAATCAATCATGGATTTCATTCTGCAAACTTTTTGGCATATTTTTAAAATTATCAGATTGAAGTGTGGAACATGACAATCGAGTTCATTCCAAAATTATGTTCCCGTTACAATTCGTGTCGGCACACCATAACCGAATCTAATTTTTTGACGATTACAATACTTTCTCTTCGTATACGAGAAAATAATAATAAAGCATAGGAAAATAATTTAGAAGGTGGGGAGAGAGATGATTTGCCGAACACCAGAATGATCTGTATTCCCCCAACTACTCACTCTCTTAAGCATTTCAAAACTGTCATTGCAGATTTGTTTTGTTTTTTCCCTTCAAGGAAAATTGTGGATTAACAATAGATATTAAAAAATTGTTTTTACATGCAAATACCTTGCATTCACAAGAACTGCAATCTCCTTGAAATCTGGTATCATCTTTGAAATTCCGATATCTGAAAATCAACACAGATTATTTCTAACACAATGAAAAAAAAACGGTTAACTGATTTAGTTCTTCTAAAAGTATTTCGGTGGAATCGGTCTCGAAACCTTGATCCTCCGATCCTGAAGTCAAGACCTGAAAACTAGGCTACCACGGCTGTCAATCGGCCAGAAAAATGTGTTAAGAAAACTATTTAATAAAATTCATGTGGTAAATTTTATTTCTGTTTACTATGATAAAATCGTTAAATATAATTATTTTTGTGAAAAATTAACCCATGTCATTGGTCGTTCTCCATTTTCGTCTCTGAAATCAAAAACTCAGAAACTAAAAAAACGTGTACCATTCTATTTCTTACAGGTCCCGCAAAGATATTGGATTTCCCTAAAAAAGAAAGTATTATCAAAGGGCGATCACTGAATCTTCATTGCCGAGCTCAAGGTTTCCCGCCACCCAAGATCACGTGGTATATCGGTAAGTGTTCTTCAATGGTTTCTAACTGATGGCGTGACTCTTGCGAAATTCAATTCCTTCGCTAAGCATTGAATGATAATGGATCCCCAAGACCATTCGATTTTGGAGAATACATTCTTTGAAACAACTGTGCCGTTATGTAAATAGATTTTTAGTAGAATGTAGAAGGGAAAGTGGATGTATCGTAAAATATTCATTTAAATGAACCTCAGAGTATTTATTCAGTGACGGTAATTACACTCATTCTTTTTTTATGCGACTTAGCTATTTTTGGGTCATAGCATCTACAAGTTAAGTGAAAGACATAAAAATGGATCGAAATTTCTATTTTTAACTGTGAATGAATTCACAGAAGTACTTACTTTAACTTTCGTTAAAACATTACGTAAAAGAAGTTACAGAAAAGGGAAAAATTTAACTGTAATGGTATTCTGTTTTCAACTTTCATTTTTGCACGCTTTTATTTCACGTGACTTCTTTCATTAGTTAAAACAGAATTTTGCTATACATTTTACACTCAATGCCTAATATATTAAAGTTCTGAAATTTTGAAGAGGTGTTTTTTTTTTATCCCGGTGGCTATACAATATTTTAATATTTTTCAGAATGTAACTAACAGTTGATCAATTAATTATAATTAAATTTTGATTACATATGGCAAAGTGCCATTTGGCTGCGAATTCGAGTAATTTTAATAACGAAGCATGAAATTTATTCAAGGCAAAATACTAGAAAATAACTACTAATAGAAAATGAAATTCTTTTTTAAAAACATGCTTTTATCACTGCACTAAAAAGTGGGAAAATCATTTTTGGATAATTTGGAAATAGAAACAAAAATAAAAAAAAACTTGAGGTGCTCAAAAAGAAACAATAGGAAATTTTTACACAATGAATGTTATAAGAAATAAAATTCCTAAACGTTCATTAAATATTAAAGTGTATTATGGATGTGAGTAAAATTCCAATTTAATTAAAGTTTGTGTCTCATACTTTTATGGTTTTTTCTGTTTTGATCTCTAAATATTTCATTAAAAAATTATTTTCTACTTTTAAACACACTAATAAAAGCCTATATATATATTTTTTCTTTTATTTTTCATTTTTCTTCGAGAATTTTTATCTCTCATTTCGTGATTCTCTATCTGATGAATAATTCATTCTTTAGTTATAAGAATTTCTGGTGCTCACTCAGTCAATTGAGAATTTTTTTTGGGATAATCGTGTTTGATTAAATAATGTTCTCCCGTTTTAAAGACATCAAAATTTATGTCTATAGAAAAATTAAGGTCCAAATATTAAAAAAAAACTTGAGAAAATCTACACTTGTCTCATGGGTTGTCAGTTTATGTATAAATTATAAACTGGGTTAATCCTGCGCTATAGATAGTAATTTTGGAATGCCTTGTTAAGATCCTTAAAGCATATTTTTCTGAAAAAAATCCACGATATCACTGTGGAGAAATAGTATGTGAATTTTCGAGAATTATTGAGAATACAGGCTTTTCGCACACTACCTTGCACAAAAATGTGGTGACCAAAAACCTTATATGTGGGATCTTAGCATGGTTTGTTGCTCTAGGACCAAAACTAATTACGTATGAAAAACAATTCATCAGAATGTTTTGTGATCTTTAAATTCAGTCTTTTTTCTTCTCTATCCTCTCGGATATAAAGCCAAAGCATGGATCTTCACAAATTCAAGACACAGCCATCAAAAGACTTAATAGCAAAGCTTGACAATGAATGCAGAGACTGTTTTCACGGCGACAAAAATAGAAATTTGGAATTCTTGAAATATACCGACTAGATTACTTAGAGAAGGAAAAAAATTGGAGACAACTCTATCGCACAATTGAATCGTCTAACACAAGAACCTAAGCAAAACATTCAAGGCTGTCTCACAAAAAAACACTGTTTTTGGCAGGATAGTCAAACTCTCGCAAATTGTAGAATTACGGAAATTGGACTTTGTTCTTATATTTTATCTAACTTAATATCTATAGCGACATCCGAATGAATATTTTTAATATAGAATTTTAAGAGTCTAATTTCGTTTGTCTAGAGCTTCATTGTATAAGAAAATTTATATTTTTCACCAAACAGTATCTTTCATTTTCAGATACAAACTGCTGTTTCAGCGGAAAGATAATGAAAAATCGATCAATTATTCATATATCTAATCTTCATTCCAGACTTTATTCAAAAACACATATTTGAATTTCCCCTAAAAAATTATTAACATCAACTTTGTCCAGACCGTAAATAACCCAAGCTTTGAATTGTTGTACAAAGGGATTTAAAGCGACAGAGGCTGTTATCCCCAGGTATAAGCTTCCATGCCCTAAATACACACATTTTTCGAGATGATTTGAGATCTCAAATTCGGATCATCTTCCACCTGACGATGTCCATGGTATAAACGAAATATATGTATATATTCTTTGTCTATTCAAAGGCCACCAATTGCGAACTCTCTTTAACCAAATATCATCATCCATAATGTCATCCAATTTGTTAACACACTCCTCTGAAAGATGTTACACTAAAAGTCTCGAACCATTAAATTTGACCTCTATTCTTAATTTATTCGATCAAACCCCGGGTCTTTTTCTTTGGCACAATTTGACTTCATTGGAAAAACTAACATAATTTAAAGAAATGGGTAATTTTTTCCTTCCTGTCTCGATTTATAAGTTCTGTTTTTCCGCTCTCTCGACAATTCATTGCTATATTAGGTGTTTGTCCATTGAGCAGTAGGAAATTGTAAGTGAAAAGATGAATGGACTTTAATCAAGTTCAAGTGACATATGTCATCTTTTACGTAGTTCGAGCTCAATGCCAATTTATTTTATGACATAAATCGATTGGTACATCCATTTGTATTATTTTCTGACAGCTTGCTAGGTACTCAGTCGCCTACGACATTGGTTGTCAACCATTCAGACAATATATGACTTGTTGTATTGATTAGTTGAAAAAAATCATCCTATTCCGCGGTTGGAAAATAAGTATATCACATCTGAATAATGGATGCAGTAAAGAGTATGCAGCATGGACACAGTAATGGATGCAATAAAAGAGTATACAGTGATGGATTCAATTCAGATAATGGAATGGAATTATTCCAAAACCTGCGGGAGTTTTCTTACTTCAACTTTCTGGTATACTTACACAATATTACGTTTTTTGTGTTTAGCTTCGTAATAGAATAAAGAGAATCGAATAACGTATTTTGGACATCTTCCCTTTGATCAATTGCGGCTAAAATTTGAGACAGGTCTACAATTTTGGTATCAAGCCCGTATTCCAAAATTCATTTATCTTCCTTCTCGTGTTCTTCAATTAATATATATATAACAATTAATTAATATATAACAAATATTCTTTTTGACGGGTTTTGTACAAAATTAGGCCCAAATCTACAAATTTAGTGTAAAGATCTTTTTTTTAACGTAGGAATAAGTTCCTCCCATTCGGGTCTCAGAAAGGAATTTGATTCACACACCAAAACGCAACAAAAAACGTTATGTTGGAGATCCTCTATATCTCGGTAACTACATATGTTAAAAACATAACTAACGTCTTATTTTCGAGATAAAGGGTAACAACAGAAGTTACAAAAAAAAATTGAAAATCAGAATTGTAGTTCAGCGAATTGTATACTATTTTCTGTTTACATTCATCCGGGAGTAGATGCATCCCATTTGAAAATGTTCTTATTCAGCGCACTATTATATATAATAATATATATAATAGTGTATACTATAAAATATTCAGAGACAAGTTTGCTGATCGATGAAGAGTTTCATATAGATAAAGATGTTCCAATTATTGTTATGGGTGATTTTAATTTAGATGTCAAAAGGAATGAGAAAGCGTTCGGTTTCATGAAGAAGCATTTTGATTTGAACATGGTGCCAACAAATTATCCTAGTACTCTGGGGAATTCATATATTGATTCAACTTTTACAAAAAACATTAGTCCCGAATTATTAAATTATGTATGTTACTTTCCATATCATCGACCGATCCTACATAGAATTATAACATATCCACGCACGATTGAAGAATTCAAAACAATGAATTGACATTGAAATACACTCTGTCCCAAAAGTTTATAGACTCTAGTAAAATATATATTTTAGCAAAACGGAAAGGCATACAAACATCAATTACAAATATGTTTATTCAAACCATATGCGAGTTGCATTCAACGAAATATTTAGAAAAAATAACAATTTGTATTTCAATTATATAACAAAATGGAAATATTTGCTGTCCCAAAAGTTTATAGAATATATGACTTTTCAGCAAAAGGTGCTCAATACAATGTTCTTAATAGTTTAAAGTCTTTCCATTTTTCAGTAAGACATCGTATACACGTTTTTCCATCGACATAATTAAGGTTTGTAATATCTCTGGTTCCAAGTTGTAGCATGCACTTTCAAGGCATTCACTGAATAAAATTGCCCTCCATTCTCATATACCTTCCGAGACATAAAGCCCCACACATTTTCAATTGGGTTTAGATGAGGGCTCATCGGTGGCCACTCAAGAACAGTAACAGTTTTCGAGTTTAAATAATTTTTCCTAGCACTGGAGGTATGGGTGGGAACATTATCATTCTGATATTACCAATTTCGTCCCCCTATGTTTTCTGCAAATGGCATAAGATGATTTTATAGTGTTTCTATGTATCTAGGAAAATTCTGTCGGCCATCTAAAAAGGCCAAACCCACTTGACCGTTGAAACCGAAAGCCGTCCACATCATCACAGAACCACCACCACTTTGCCTACTGAAAAAGATCCTGGGCTCTTTTCGTAAATCATGCCAATATTTTTTTATTCCCGTCAGGTCCATCGAGGTTCCACTTTTTTCATCACTGAAAAGGGCAGCCATCCATTTATCGCCATATGACATATGATTACGAGCCCATTATAATCTCTTACTAATGCGAAGATTTGAGAGTGGTAATCTGCGAGCTATTTTTGCGTGGTTCATATAACCAGATTCTATAATTCGTCTATGAACAATGTTCTTGGAGATTTGCAACCGGGAAGTCCTAGTAATTTCGTGAACCGACATTTTCTGACTGGAAACCATTCTTTGTATCCGTCTATCACTGCGAATATCCGTCGCACGTGATCTTGCCGAACGTGGTTTTGGCTCATATGGCGTCTTACGAGTTAATACACGATAAATCATACTTTTAGAATGATTTAAAAGTTTCGATATTTCCTTAACAGTCTTGCCGAGCAATTTCAAATGAAGAATTTTACTCACTTCTTCATTAGAGAGCTACGAAGCTTTAGGTATCTTGAAACGCAGAACAAACGGCCGCTTTCCTTTTCTTACAACATATTTATTAGGTTCCGAATGGACGTCATGATTACCAATACCATATTTGAATAAAATTGCATTTGTCTATAAACTTTTGGGACGGGTTATTTCTGTTTATTCCACGATTTAAAAATTGGCATTAAATGTACGGGATAGAACTGCTGTTTTATCAATATAATAGACATAACATATCCATACAATAAGTTGCAATTAAGTACATCATATACAACAAAAAATATAGGCAAAATACAAGATTCTATAAACTTTTGGGACAGAGTGTATATTTTATTAAGAAATAAAACAATTTTCGTTGTAACCTTAGTTTCATTTTATTTCGCCAATTTTCCATTCATTAGTGTTTCAGCGAAACAAAAGAGAATTGAGAGTAACTTCTAGAAACAAGAGTATCGCGAGTAACATCGAGAAACAAAAGAATACCGCTGGTAACAAAGAGAATCCGAGAAACTTCGAGAAACAAAAGAGTCACGCGAATAAAGTAGTCCTACGCCTTTAACATCAACAGCTGTTCGAAAAATACAGCCTCCCGTCATTTTTGTTACATGTGCGATATATTATTTCGGTTTAACAAAAATAGCTAAGCTAAATAGTTAAGTGTGACTAATTAATTAAGTATCTCATGGAGGCATATTGTAATAATTTTTATTAATTAATCTAGTTTGTCTTTAATTGAATATATTTTTTATTATTTTACTGTTTTCTTCCATTCGATGAAAACATTAAAAATATTTCTTAAGTTTAGAATGTTTGACTATAAGGAAAATACTTTATGACTTACAGTATCTACAGCAGACACTTCATTCACACATGTGCTTATAAGTGTCCTCTATACATACCAGTTGAGCACTATAATCTCTATAGTCTTTAGAACTGTAGTCACAAAAGAAGTGTCTGGATATAGTAAAGTGGCTATGCACTCTTCGATGGGACTCCTTACAACGCCACTAGGGGCAAATTCGCGTTTTCATCTCGAAAACGTACATACGGAAACGTAGTCAATTACATAATTGTAGAGCATCATCTAAGAAGAGAACGCGTGAAGCTCGTATTTCATTGGTCGTGATTTCTAACTTTTGAGAGATTTTGTAGATTTTGCCCTTGCTTCAATTCTGGAGTGTTGTCTATTGTGGCTTATGGAACACACTTTCGACAAGAGGGATAAATGAGTATAATAACAAATAAGTGATTCTTTGTTTCGCGTTTCGTGACATCACACTTCTGGAAAGGGTAGGGGAATTCAATATTTCAGTGGGCACCCTGTATAAGTGAGACACACACTGTTTTATTAAAATGGATCTTCATCATTCAATTGACAATAACTAATAACAATTTTGAGCATCTAGAAAATAAAAGCTTCTACGCAAACTTAAATTTATTATTTTTGTGAACATATGCCTTGAAAAAAACGTAAAACTGTCACAAAATCGCAAAATTTCAACTTTAAAAATGGTCTGAATCGCCAACCTATCGTTCTCAAACATTTTAAGTTAACGTACAAAAGCAGCTCTCTCGTAATAGCCTTGCAGAAAAATATGTCAGTAGTCAGAGAGAATGGGTTTTGTTAACTTCTGTTTCTAATTTATTTGAAAGCAGGGTGGGGTGACCAAAAATCTCAGCAAGATAACAATCGAATTCGGTCGTTAAATGTTTGGATAGATTCCAGCCCTATCATTACGTTCCTGAATTACTTCTTGTAAATTGCCCGCCTCTGGTCTTATTTTTTAATATTTCCCTCCTCAAAAGTATATGTTAGCCAAGCATTTTTCTTATTATTTTTCCTTATTAAATTATTTAAAACTGTAATGTAATGTGATTTATTGAATGAATTTTATGTGATTGAATAGTGACTTACAGCGAAAACCTCACGATTCATAATTGCAAGAGAAAAATATTAAATTTTGAAAACAAGTGAACAAATAATTTTTTTAACTAAATCAACTATTTAAGTTATTTAATTTTTAAAAATTAAATTATTTACATACCAAACATGAACCAAGTTAAACTGAAAGGTTGGCGCGAACTAAGGGATTAAATTCATGCTCACGTGATACACGTTTATTTTGCCGCGTCAATTTAATTTTGGATTTCATTATGCATCCCGCAAGAAGAAGGACGTGACGTCAAAGCACAGCATAAGACAATATGCAGTTAGATGCTAGGTGACATGCGTAGATATGTTTATCATGTGACTGTTCCCCCCCGGGTGTAGAGGTACCATGAGTGATATGTGGATGAGAAGTCACCGTATAAGTAAGCAGTTCTCGCTTCTCCTGGGAATATAGAAATGTTGATGGCATTGTGTTGGACCCATTTCCGATGACAGGGTGTACCTCCTACAAGAAGGGGCCTGTGCCAGGGCCGGTGATGACCATTAAGTGACAGACCACAATTCCTGTCTCGGCAGCTCGGTCATTCAGGGTTACCCGGGTGCCTAGTCATCAAGGGGTTGTTATGTGACCGTAACGCATATGAATTGTCTCCATCAGAAAGGTCTCAGTTTTGTGGGCTGGAATGATTATTACCCCTCTTTCACACATTTAAATGGACCAAAAGAAAAGTTGTGCAAATCGGTGGAAAGTGTTAACTCGCGAGAAACCACTTACATAGGTAAAAATTGCTCTGGAAATATTAGGAGGTGAATAAAATGTGTTGTAAACGACGGGAAAATGTTAGACAGGAACGTAAATGCAGGGTAATGCTGTATTTTCATTTAAAAACGTAACCTTATTTATAAAACGTAACCTTATTTATAAAAAAATGACGGGAGGCTTTTTTTTCAAACAGCCGCTGATGTTAAAGGCGTATGACTACTTTACTAGCGTGACTCTTTTGTTTCTCGAAGTTTCTCGGTTTCTCTTTGTTACTCGCGATTCGCTTTTGTTTCTCGATGCTTCTCGAATTCTCTTTGTTACTCGCGATACTCTTTTGTTTCTCGAAGTTACTCTTAATTCTCTTTTGTTTCTCTGAAATGCTAATGTATGGAAAATTGGCGAAATAAAATGAATTTAAGGTTATAATGAAAATTGTTTTATTTCTTAATAAAATATATTACAATGTCAAATCTTTTGTTTTGAATTCTTCAATCGTGCGTGGATATGTTACAATTCTGTGGGATCGGTCGATGATATGAAAAGTAACATACATAATATAATAATTCGGGACTAATGTTTCTTGTAAAAGTTGAACCAATATATGAATTCAACAGAGGACTAGGATAATTTGTTGGCACCATGTTCAAATCAAAATGCTTCTTCATGAAACAGAACGCTTTCCCATCCCTTTTGACATCTGCATTAAAGTCACCCATAACAGTAATTGGAACATCTTCTGAATCTGAAACTCTTCATCGATCAGCAAACTTGTCTCTGAATATTTTATAAGTGCGTTGAATAAGAACAAATGGGAATTCAAATGGGATGCATCTACTCCCGGATGAATGTAAATAGAAGATAGTATACAACGCGACTGACCATTAATTGTAAATTAATTGTTTTTAACATATGTAGTTACTGAGATATAGAGAATCGCGTCACCAATTTATGCGTATTTTTACCCATCTTTGCGACTCAGTAGTCGCTGAACTACAATTCCGATTTTCAATTTTTTTTTGTAACTTCTGTTTATCTTTAAAATAAATTATTAGTTATGTTTTTAACATATGTAATTACCGAGATATAGAGGATCTCTCATACAACGTTTTTTGTGGCGCTTTTGCTTGTAAATCAAATTCCTTCCTGAGACCCCAATGGGAGTAACGTAGTCCTACGTTAAAATACAGTAGACTCTCTCTAATTCAACAGATATGGAATCAGACACCTGTCGGATTATAGAAAGTGCCAGGACTATAGAGGGTCAATTGAAAAAGCATGTACATAAAGGGGAAGGTTTTAAGTTTTATCAGGAAAGAATGACTTATCACAAAGTAACATGTTCCAACAGGTGCGTGGGAGTCGTGCGTCATCCATCAAATTCCTTCCTGAGACCCCAATGGGAGGAACGTTGTCCTACGTTAAAAAAAGAATAAGTATGAAAGCAAATTTAATGTTTTTCTCCCCATATGTTGCATCTTTTCTCTGCTACAATTTCTCTTACACGATATATGTTTCTTTTCATTATTACAAATAGCTATATTTAACTATTAGTAACCTCAAAGATGGACATAATTTCATATTTGCGTTTTTGAGGGTTTCCAAACTTTTCTATTGGAAAGCTTTTGTAATTTCCAGCCACCTAAACTTACCGATTTTTGCCTTCAAATCTAAGTGTCTTAATTCTTTCTTCCAATATAAATTCGCCGTTTCCTCAAAATCAGAATTTTAAATAATAACTTCACATGTTCTGGGAAGTCATGAATCTGTCATGCGCACTCTCAATAAATACTATCTCAGTATGTCAGTTCTTTCTTTGTTTTATCTGCATTCTTGTAAGCTACACGCTATAATTTAAAAGAAACAAAATAAAATAGTCTTTCTAAGATGCAATTCCAGATCTGTTCTTATGTTATCTTTTACATGCGTATATTTGTATGTCTTTAACTATTCCATGCAGTTGTGCTGTGATGCTTTTAAATGCGAGAATGCAATTTTTATACTTTACGAATCAGAATCATTTAAGAGCCCTGCTATTATTTAAATGAATACTATTACGTCCAAGTCTACTGTAAAGTGAAAAAAGGAAAGAACATATGCATAATATTAAAAGCAAAATGGCAGACGATCTAGCACGGATTTTATAATCGGTGGAAGTTTCATACAGTGTTACTTATCCATGACAGCTGTGCAGTCATTGGGTGATTGTTGTAGAGGCTTTTACTTGAGCAGAATACATCTTAAGATCTTGTCTCGACTTTAGTGCTTGAATTGCTTCAAACCGGCTGAGATGCTCTGGTCTAGATCCATCGGAATCCTTCAAAATGTACTTTAAATTGATCTTAAGTGACCATGGTATCCTGTGGAGGTCTGAAACTTGATTCCACCAAAGATTCTTCGTATATAGGGGCCTAGCATACATGGACCTGGTAAAAATCCGTTGAGGTCAATTCCCATTGGTGTGATATGGAATTTTAAAGATGGAGGGATTCCGGATCAGGTGTCCTTCTCATCATCTGAGCAAAGTTCAAAATTACGAAGTCTGTCTCAAAATAGCTTTAGTGTAGCTTCAAAACCGGATGTAAATTTAACAAATCAAATCAAAATGAAGTCGAACCAATTTGGCACAATAACAACCCTATAATATGCTATTCTTTTGGGTTTTAGTTTAATTTAGTTTGGACAGTCATTGTAAATAAGATTTCGATTACTATTATACAGGGTGTTCATTAATTATTGTCGGGGTTTCCGTACCTCATAACTTTCGAATAAAAAATATTACGCAAAAACCGATTAGGTATTCGTAAATTACAACTCAAAGAATTTTACGTGGCAACAATGCGATCTTAGCGCATTTGCAGTCTGGGTAATTATGACGTCATAAATAAAAATGGCGACTGTGCAAGAAAAAGCAATGTGTGTATTGTGGTTTTTCGAAACTAAATTTGGTTTGGGGGTTTGTCAAGAACATTGTGTACAAGACCCCTGTGCCCTCCCTTGATGAACTGAAGCGCAGAATTGTTACTGCGATCCAAAATGTTACCCCACAAATGCTGGAGAACACTTGGAGGGAAATCGAATTTCGTCTCGATGTGTTACGAGCCACGAAGAGCAGCCATGTGCAAATTCATTGATCTTTTTAATATCATTAATGAAATTCTTTGAGTTGTAATTTACGAATACGTAATCGGTTTTTGTGTAATATTTTGTATTCGAAAGTTATGAGGTACGGAAACCCCGACAACAATTAATGAACACCCTAATAAAATGAAATGGCCGTATTATTTAAATCCGGAGAAAGGCAGGAAATAAATCAGATGAAACTGTTGCCAATTATTTTTATCGACTATACCATGATTAGAAAATATCAAAAATCAAACGCTATTTACAATAAACAGCTTTATTTACACAGAAAAGTGAATTAATATTTGAGGCTGATGGTAGCCGGAAGATATTATTTAATTATTTATATCATAATAACGATATCAAAATAACATGATTCATTCAGTACGTTACACACCATTGAAATCATTATCCTAGTTTCCATTTACCTATAATTTTAAATATATCCATACAGTCTGAAGAGCACTGACAGATTGTTATTTTGCGATCTGAAATGAAGAGCTCTTACTTTTCTCTTTCAGGGAAGATCTCTGTACCTTTTCATACCGTCATGGCTTCCCTAAAGTTCTTGCTCTCTAGCACCAATGCCTTTTTTTTTTCCTCTCTTTACAAACTCCTCCCATCTATCACTATTTTTCTTTGTCAGTCAATATTTGTTTCTCATTTACATAGAGTGCCACTTGTATATTCTGGGAGATTCATCCACGTTTTACATTCCACAAGTAAAAACTTTTGATAAGGCGATTATCCTTAAGCAGTCATTTAGCATAGAATTCCGAATTTTTTTTATATACTTAGACCTATCATGTGTTTTTAACAAGAATAGACCATTATATGCAAGAATTAGAAGCATTCTGAAGAAAGGAAGCATTCAGACAGACTCTGTGTATGCGAGTTTCTTTACGTCTGGAGATGAGCTAGCTTGACAAAGACAGCACATGCGCAGTTAAGGATAAATGTATATCGTTCCTTTAAAAAGAAAGATAACTTAAGAAACGAGTGATAAGTTTGGATTCTATTACAACACCAAGTAATCTGATACTACATAAATAATTTTTAAATATCCGTTGAAACAATATGCAAAAATTATTTAATTTTTTTTCTACAAATATATATAAATATTTTCTACTGCTAATCATTTCGGAAAAGTCAACTCACGTTAATGCATTTTTTGTCATAGAAAAATCGAATCGTTTTTGGAGTGAGGAAAATCGATAAAATACCACAAATAATCCCCAAAACAGCTACACGAAGCCATTTTTGTTTCAACACACTTTTAAAAGGACCAGAGAATTCCGATCATGTAATATCTTATATTGTCCAGATCCTTTATAGTATCTTCAGTTCATTAAGTATTCACCATCAGATTATATAAAGCATTACAAACAGCATCGCTCCACGGTTTCATGCTATGTACCTCATACCTGAAATATTTCGCGAATTCTTATAACTGTAATTATAATGGAAGCTCAATCGCAGAATAGCAATATTTAAAACCAGTGCTTTTCAGCTCGTGATACTTTGATTAATAGATGACTCCCGATAGTTGCTGTTGCAACATAGATATATATGGTTTTCATTTCTTCATATTAATAATAAAAGTTTGTTTGATGGAGATTCTCCTTACGAGTAACTGTCCTTCATAGCAAAGATTAAATTACTTTTGTATCTCTTTCTTATGTAAACATGAAAGCTAAATTTAAATTCAATAATTCTGATATGGTGGTGCAAGTTTCTCATTGAATCTGCGAAACACCGTAAAACTAACTCCATTACCGACTGTGATTTTCAGTTAATAAATTATGTAAGACTTAATTAACGTAAGAGAAAAAAGGAAAATGATAGATTCTGCTAATAAATTGTCAATATAGAATACAATACTTGATTTTTTTCCTTTTATATTTTGCCAAAAACCTTTTTGTTTTAATAATTTAGTTTAAAAATTCAGTTTGCGTATTTATTATTTGAGAAGCGGAAAGTTTCATTTACAGCAAACAATTTCATTCCCTTCTAAATCATCTAAATTTCCTTGCTTCTTTGTCGACAATTTTGTCGTCCTGGTTAGTTTCTCTCCTTTTTTATTGCTCATTTTTTATTTATTTATTGTTCATTTTTATTTATTGTTTATTGTTCATTTTTATTTATTTATTTATTGTCCATCTTAATTTATTTATTTACTCTTCATTTATATTTGTTCTGTATTGTTCTTTTATTTATCTAACTGTTTATTATTTTCATTTATTTATTTTTCTGAAATGGCAACACTAAATTTAATCGGGAACTTGAACATATGGACGAGTTTTCTGTTTTGTTTAATTATTATATTAAAGACTTTGACTTTATTTGCATTACGTTTGGATTTCCGATTTGAAGATTACATTGACTTAGCATTACACCGGAATTATGTAGTTAGGGCATTTTAATGTAAATAAACAAAACAGAAAACTCGTCCATAGCGAGTAAAAAGTGGGAGTATTGTAATAGAATGATTTCAACGAAACGTTCTATTCATCGACATTTCCATCATCATTATTTTAAATACCAATGGTTGACGACATTTTATTTCTTTAGTTTCCTTTTTCACTTTCAGCATGATGTCTTTTTCTTTCAGGCAACTTGATGGCTTCTCAGTTGAAAGAAGCAGACTTGAGAATTTCAATCTACTCGGCCGATGGTGGAATGTCAAACTCCTATTTGATTTTGCGAGATATGACAGTTTCTGACAAAGGTCTGTACACTTGCCGGGCCGAAAATTCCATCGACTCGGGAATTACAACCAGTTATGACGAAGAATCCGTCTTCGTCCATGTCAGAGGTAATTAGATAGTGGAACTTTCAACAAGTATACGGTGAAAAAGAGAAGATTTCTTATTTATTTAAATCTAATTCTTTTCAATGAATGGCCTTTCAAATCTTGGCAACTTTAAGCAACTTCTTTATTTTCATGAGTTCCGTTGAAAATGGATATTGGTTCTACCGGCATATTTTATTATAAAAATTGAAGGATGACTGAACTGAACACATATAATTATTTCAAACAATAATCTGAAATTCTAATATTAAGTTATCAATCAAAATATTCTTAATATTATTATCATTCAATTTAATTTATTGCTGTTTTATGTGATGGAAAAGTAATTTATTCCTTATACAATATGTCACTGAGTGGAATGATGTTATTGAAAATAATTTTATAATATTCTTTAAATTCGTTGTCTTGCTTTTCTGAGCATGAAGTGATAAAATTGCCATAGGCAATACTGACATAACTTGTGTCAAATCAAGTCAATTCTAAGAGTTATTTATTCCTTTAGCACGACAGCAGCCAAATTGGCTAAGTGCAACAATTTACTCCACGAAATATGCGGGTTGATTTTATTTTTATTGGCTTGTTATTTTTATTTTTCTATAAGCCGTTCTTGTACAATTTTTATTTACAATTTTGACGAAATTACAAAAAAAAACTTTAAAAAGCGTTGAATTTATTTTTCATAAACGATTATGAAACAAATGCTGCATCGGGTTACAGTTTAAGCCAGAACCTCCTAAGTACAAACTTGTTTAAATAATAGAGGGTGGGGGTCCACCTGTTCATCTAGGAAAGCTCAATCCAACCCTACCTTCCCGACAACTCATAAACTGAAAGAGCTGTTTTATGAAGAAAACGAAATGAAATTAATAACTATTTCGGTGCTGTTTTTTAGTTTATAATTTTAAAATAAAATAAAATTTTGAAATTCTAACAGTATTTTATCAATGTTGGATAATTTCTTAAAAGAATGATATCAAACATATTAATGTAGGGTTTAAAATAAGCCCTGTATAAATCATAAAAATATAATCGATTTTGTCTTATCTTTTAAAAATGTGTGTAACCGATATATAGTAGATCTAGAGGATGATGTGGCGCTTAATGTTTTTTTATAATTATCATAGTTGCGCTCATTCTGGCTGTTGGGCTAATGGAAAAATTAAATTTCTCACCAACATTTTTGGTTCTGAACAACCCTTGCCACTCTAGCGAAAAAGCCCACATTCTGGTTGCAAAAATCTCCATTTTGTTTTATACCAAACTATTTTCAACTAAATTTCGATGAATCAATCCAGTTGAAAAAGAAATTTACCAGCCCAAATTCGTCCTATCTAGTTTATTATTTTTATTCCTTTGTGAAACAGTTAAATAAATGAGAAAAGATCTTTTGAATCGTACTTGTTTTGAACCGAACTTGCACTGAATAAGTCTCTTGCTTGAATATTTGAAATTTTGGTACATTTGGCCTTGGAAGTACACTTCAATAGGCTCACTAATAGCTAGGGTGCATAATGCATATATGTGGAAAATTGAAATAATCATACCATGCTTTGCATAAGCATTTTGAAGAATACCTGAACTCTAAACGTTGTATAAAACATGTATCAGTTCACGATAGCCTTTTATTATGAAGAGTTTGGTTACGAAAAGTGTCGAACACATAGTGTCTCAAATGATGTACAATGTCTCGAGTTACGAACGCGCAAGTTGTAAAACATCAACCACATAAACATGAGAATAATAAAGTAGTTTACTGTTATGATGAAAAAATGTTGAATTCTTCAGAGAAGGCCAAACATTTGATAAATTCCTTACAATATGTATGTCTTTTAAAATGACTATCTATCCCTTTTCACTTAAAATATATCAATATTATTTGGTATGTACGTAAGTAGAAAAAGAAAAAAAAGGGAAAAAAAGACACGCATTATAGAAGATTCCACCTCTTCCAATCGTTGAAACTTGTGTAAAATGGGGGTGAATATTTATGTTTTGTGGGACGATATGACGAAGCAAGTCGTTGTTTAATCATTTTCATTGATAATGCCATGTAGAATTTTGGAAATATTTTAAGCGTAAATTAAAACAAACCACATAGAAAACCACAGAAACAAATCAACACATTTTAGTTAAATAAATGCCAAATTTGTCTGAAGCAGATTCCAAAAAATTACAGTGAAATTAGAGAATGAAAATTGAGAGTTGGTTCTCTTTCGAGCAGCAAGATTTATTTTCCTCGCCGCCTTTCACTATAGTAGTCAACTCTCCTTAATAGAGGTACGATAAAATTAAATTTTGTTTTCATCTACGAACTGCCTAGTCTGCCTAATCCCTTATTTACCTTTTTGGTGATATATTTCATGGTTTCCGTTTATTTTTTGTTGAAAACTTGTGCACAAAGTATTGTTGTAAAAATTTAAATAAGCGATCTTTTGGGATTCGGAAACAGTTTAATCCATTGTACGTTGATTATTATGGAAGAAAGTAGTTTCGGTTTACGAACGAACTTCAGGTACGAATTAAGTTCGTGAACAGAAATTCGGTTGCTTATCCAAAATCAAGTTGATTCTTTCAAACACTTCACTTACTACGCAGTCATTGACGTTGATAGAATATGCAGATACAAGGATTTGTCTCTCTCACGTCGGTGCTGAAAATCGGCTTACGGTCATAAGAAGTTTTCATCATAATCCTGGTAAATTTCCACTGACGTGAATATGACATATGAAAGTCACTGAAAATGACATAAATCTATCAGCCTATGATAGATTTATGAACATTTTCGAGGTCGCTAACTTTTCCGCAGGTTTTCACTAAATAAATTCACAGGATTAGCATTATTACGTGCGAACATAACGCTTGAAAAAACTGTTATTTGTTATGAAGAAATGACTTTAAAAAACAGTACATAGAAATTTTACCAAAAAATAATAAAGAAATTAAAATATTTTATGGAGTTCTAAACCAATAAATGAATTTAAAACAGTAATACACTTCAACGGAGAAAAATGTTGCATATTGCATTAACGTCTGCGAATATTTTGTGATGAAAGTAATCTAAATAATCAATTGGAGAAGAAAACAGAAATTTTCTTGAATTTAATGTATTCATCTTGAAAAAGGGAGCTTCCAGCTAAAAAAGTTTGCAAAGAGTGTAAAGAAGAAGCAAAAAAAAAATCCAAAATTGTTTTTGGCAGATTACTTATAAGCAGTAACTATAGTATTATTTATCAACACAAAATGTATTATTTATTAAATATAAAATATATTACTCCCCCCCCCCGTTTAACTTTAGTTGTGAAATTTGCACCACCCCCAAATTAAAACTATACCGGAAAGGGTTAAGAAAAGGACAAAATCAAATTTGGAGAAACTCAGTTTAGATAGTTGGTCATGCATATTTTAACATAAGTATGTGCAACTGATATGTTTCCTAATTGAAAATGGCTGATTTGATCTCCATATTTGAATTCGTACTGTAGTTTCTCGAGCATGTTTGCTTACAGGTACGGATGTTTTTGTAGTGTTACAGAATGTATGAACTCTATAAACAACGACAATTGATGGAAAAAAATCATTACTGTTTGATATGACAAGGCAAAAGATCAGGGAAAGAAATCGTCTATTGCCTTTAGAAATATCTTGTGAATTGAACTTGGTGTCAAAGACGCAATTTACCACTTGTATATTAAATTACCATGTTTAATATACAGTATAAGACAAATTAGTTTTGTATGTTACCATGCATTTCGAAATAAATAAATGGTGGATTCCTTGATTTTTTGGAAATGGCAAATCGTACAACTAAAAATGGACGGAAGGAGTACTGTTTATTCAAGGGCGATTATTCTGATTAAATTCTCGAAACTTAAATTCTAGACGGCAAACCAAAGTTTTTGTCTAAAATTTCCAAGAATTTTAATATTGCGTTCGAAAGATTATTCTAGGATTTTGAAACTACATAGTGTTTATTCTTCCTGTCATTGGAAACAAAATAAGACATTTTAAATATCAGATCATGTTAAGGCAAGATGTGATAACAGGTAATTTTAAATGATTTTTTTTCACATTTTTCCATCTGCTTTTTTTTGTTTGTTTTAGTGAAAAAATAACTGACCTGGTTTATATCTTAATTATCGAGATATTAAAACTTTCCTGTTACTCATCTGTATAAATGTTTCTTATGTATAAATTATGTATTTTTTTTATAAAAAACAACTATAGGAATAAATATTTACGTTCTTTAGCTTCTATCTAAAAGCGTAAGGATAATGATAAAAAATATGAGAAATACTACAAAAATGTAAGACGATAGTGAACATGCTCTTTCGTTTTATAATGGTTTAATTTATTTTATTATTAAAAAATTCATGGGAATATGTGTGCAACATTATCATGTGAGCAACATTATTTTGCACAAAACATTTCTAGGCATTTCAATGTCACAACTGTTTACATTAAATTGTCAACAATTCCATTAGGAGTATGAAGGGCAACAAAAGCCACTACAGTCAATTATTCACATTGTTCTAAAAGTGTTACAACCTCTTGCTAACAATCATAATTAATTAACCTGTTCTAGATAGGTGTTACTTTCTGAATTACATTTTCTACAATAGTTAATTTTTTCCATGAGAAATGCGTTTGCAATAATTAATTAATGAAGACCTTTTTGTTATTTTTGCTAATATTAAAAGTTTTACTCAGCGGGAATTAATTTCGCATTTTGCAATTTTTGTTAATAAAGAAAGTATTAATTGAGGGAAAGTTTTTGATGCTTTTTTGTCATTATGGAGATAATTTTGCAATGAAATGAATCAAAATATATTCATAAGAAAATTATGCTATTTTCATCGCCGACAGAGTTAAATAATTTCACTTTATTTAATAGAAACGATAAAAAGTCCGATTTAATACAATTACAATTAAAATAACTCTCTTTCCAGTCAATACCAGCCTGCCATTTGATTTTAGAAAAGAATTCTGTTTAATTTCAACAGCAGTATCTTTCAAATGATTTTTTTAACAATTCATTATGGTACATAAACTTATTTCTGCGAAAGGTAAAATCTTTAATATATAAGAAATGAATTTTTGCTCATTATTCTTTTTAACGTCCAATGAATTTTAAAAACATATTTTTTTAAATAATATTTAAACAATTTACTTCTGAGTTAATTAATTATTCTGTTTCATTCAAGTATTAAAAGGATGCATACGATTCTGATAACAAATATGAAAGGCTTTTTTCTTTCATTTAACGCCAAGTTCCAAAGAAACCAGTCTGAACTGAAAGGAAAAAAAGAAACAGGACGTCCATTTTTATTAATTTGTTACTATTTCGAGCGCAGTAAATTTCAAGAAATATAGTGGAAAACCTCGGTTCCTAAAATTCATTCATTTCTGAAGGCCTTTCGCAAACTGAAACTATTTTCCTCCAAGATATAGATATAAAATAGATAAGACCGTTCCTCATTCCTCGAGATTGCTTATTTAATTTTTTACGATAGTACTTTGTACAAAATCCTGAACTCAAAATCAGTGAAAATCATTATACCTGTGCCAAAAAAGTAACTATGACAAAGTAGATCGAATATAATTAAAAATTTTATTCAATTGCATCGTGTCTTTCGTATCGTTACCTATAAGGAATGTGGTGAGGAAGATAACGGCAATTTTTTCTACACTGGCTGGAAATATTGAAAGAACAACCATAAAAAAGGATGATTTATGTTAATTCCATTAAAGTGAAGTCCGATTAAAGGTAGTTGGTTGGTACTCAAGATCAACGTTATCACATAATCAAATAGGATTTACATTTGCTACGCAAATAAAAATCATAATTTTGCGTCTGTTCTTCTGGCACATGTGGAAAGGAATACAAATGGGTGTCTAAAATTATGATTTCAAGAATTTTACGAGTAATCGGATAGAATTTTCGCTTGCGGAAGGGACAGCATATCGTTGATAAGGCAATTGAAGGATTGTGAGAAATGGCATACGATTGGAAGAATGGAAGCAAGACAGGCATTGACACAGATTGTAAAGATCTGCAAGTAGCCAAAAGCTTTGCGTCGTATCAAGAATCTGCGAAAGAGGTCAGACACTGGTGGTGTATGCAGACAACCAGTCAAAGTCGAGAACGTGCCACGACAGACTCTTAGAAAAGAAATAGGCAACTAATGTCGGCCCAGATTTAGAGGAGCTATAGGAATTCGACTATCTAGATATACGGTGAGGGACAGGTTGCATAAAAGAGGGTTGTTTTCAAGAAAACCCATAATTTGTCTCCCACTAACTAGGTCTGCGAAATGTGGCGGCTTGAAGTAGTTCACCTATCATTTTGATTGGAGTACTATGTTAGAGTGAGTTTTCTTTACTAATGAGTTCCGTTTCGGTTTGGAGACTGATTCCAGACGCGTTTACAATCTGGTGGGATCAAAGCATCGGTAAGAGAACAAGAAAGACACAAAGACATCGTAAAAGAACTGGTTGGATCACAATGTGGGCGGACATTATTTTGAATAGTCACACTGACTTACATATTTTTAACAATGCAACTATTAATATCGAAATATACAGAGATGCGATGCTTGATCTCTTGATGATCGGCAATAATTCTCTCCTTACCACGCTGCTCTGATGACCGATTGTCTTCAGGATGAAGGAATCCAGTAGAAGGAATGGCCCGCATGTTCTCCGGATTTAAATCCGACAGAACCTGCATGGAACGCACTAGAGCACTGACCTACATCACTACAGCTCCCATCTAGTTCTCCTCAGAAGCTCCAGGGCACGATTGAAGGTGAATGGATTTTGTTGCAATAGACACTCCTGGACAATCGAATACACATCAAGGGAAATCACTATTCATCTTGCAACTTAGTTAGGGGGTGACCACACACTTTATTTTTTTCTATGTATCTCTAAAAAATTGTACCACCAATTTTTTCTTACCCTACCTTTTCTCAAATCTCCTTTGTTCTTATTTAAATTTACTTTTTACATGAATAGGCGATTCTGTATTTTGAGGATATGTCAGGCTTGGCATAACAAATATCTTGTGCAATTTCTATATTCTTAGCTGTAAAATCATTCAAGTTACTTGAATTTTTATAGTTCTTCTTTTAATTCCCTTCCTTAGAGTATCTTTTTTCTATCTCTTGGTGTCAATCGATTCTGCTTCTTACCCACGGGGTCTTCATCTCAATAAAATGTTCTGTTCTCAATACATTCTGTGTTGTAACACAGTATAAAAATAAACAGAAATTTGTATTGATTCTTTATTAATGTGAGTCGTTTCTCTGTTATCCTTCTTGTAAAAATGAATATAGCAAATTAAACCGTAGTTCTAAAGAAAATAATTTTATCTTTATTTTAGGAGGTATACAGATGATAAATCAGCTTTTTAAAAAATAGACTTCTGAAGAATTCCGCTATTTTTAATCAGATTGGAAAGTCACTATCTTACTGAAGTATTGTGATTTTCTACAACCTGCATGTTTATCACTCAAGCCACAGTCTGTCATCGATGCAGTTTGTGTTTGGAAAATTTTTTCATGAATAGCATTGTTTGCGAACCCAGTTTTCATTGTAGGAGGAAATAAAGAAGGCACATCACTACATTTGGTATGATCAAAACTAAAATTTGCATAATAAACATAGTTCGGCTTTTATGCTCGGGGTTCTCTTTCCAAATTTGCCTTGAAATGTTTATTGTGATTAAGTTTACAAATAACCCATAGTCTGGCCACTGATCCATAAGCACCAGATAGAAAAATGGCACATTTTCAGATGTCTAGACAAAATCACGGTGCTTCATTATTACCTGTGCTACCAAAATTTCCCTCAAATTTCAAATATTTCTGTTTTTGCAACAAATTTGGCATCTCTAAATGTTGCTTCTCCATTCAGCGAAAAGCACGGAACTATTTATTTACTTTGTAAAGAATGACTTTAAGGAAGAATCTTTCTATCAGAATGGATTGATTCAGGAGTTGACCAAATGTTTCCTAATATAAAAAAATGAAATTTTGCTGCTAATTAGAGGGGTTCCTTACGAGCATTTACAACATTTATTTAAAATATGTATTCCATAAAGTCAAAAGAAATGTGATTCCCCTTTGTCTCTAAATGCTGAAACCAAATGAATCATATGGCCATTACGCAATAGTGCTAAAACAGTTTATTTTCAAATAGATTGTTTTTAATTCTAAACAAGAAAATTAAGCTACTTCACGATTTTATGCAGGAATATTATTTAAAATGTGCTGCGACTTTTATTTATGAATATTTACAACGTTTTGTAAAAAATGTGCATCAATAAAACAAATATGATATCGAATGATCCATGGAGGTTTCAAATAAGCCGTTTCGTTAAAAATGTAATATTTGTAATTTTAGAACAAAGAAAGCTGGTAAGTGACCATATAGAGAAATATCATTTAAAACAAACTAAAAACTCTATTTTCGAATATTCAAAGCATTTATAAAAAAATCAATGGGCTAACTCAATTTGAAATGGAACCATCTGTGATGGTTTTACAAAAATGGTTTCATTGAAAACAGAGCGTTTGTACTTTTAGCAGAAAGGAAGCCGCACAAATCGACCTTCACCTTAGATAAAATTCCTACCGCGTTGCATGCACACATTGATGCTGCTAATCGGTCAGGTGCGAGGCACGGTGGGACCTTTTTCTCTCCTATCGTTTCCGAACAAAATCAAGTCAAGCATTTTTCCCAAATCAATCATTAACATAAATGCGCTTTTATGGTTTCGGCGATGCAATCCAGAAAGAGAACGAATGGTAATTTGTAACATAGCAACATCTCACCAGTTTAATCTGCCACATTATTTGGATTCTTTTATTATTGGGCAATGTTGCCTCTCATTTATCAAGATTTCTGAGCGCAACTGTTCTTAAAAGTAGTGTTGCAATAAATAAACAATAAAATTTTGTTGCTGAATCGGAAATATTCATTGTGTTATATCATTCATAACTTGTAGAATTGAAGTACATTTTTCAATGTTATAGATTTCTCTAATATTCGCCTTTTAATTAAAAAGAAAAATTTGTGTTGTTAAAAGAATCAGTAATGTACACATAGGAAAGTCTTATAACTAGTCGTATAAAATATCATCGCCGTTTCCATATATTTGAATTTAAACTGTATATTTTTCCGTATATTTGAATTCCGTATATTTTATTTAAATTATTTTTTTATAATTATTTATCATTATTACGCTTACTGTGATCTCTTACTTAATTTCTACATAAAAAAACAGCGATATCACAGTTTTTTTTTTATTAAGTCTAGTAAACTTATTTTTTCATTGTATTATTTCTTCCTTATATTGTACTAAGGAATTACAATCTGTAATTAGTGATTTTACTACGGGAAACTGTTTTTATAATAAAACGCATAAAGAATTACATCAGGCAACTTTATCAATGATTAATTACGGAATAAGTAATTCATTAAAATTCTCATTAATGAAAAATTACAAAAATAACAGTTGAGTTATAAGTGATTAATTGCAGCTATAACTTGTTCAGATTTACTTTTACATGATAAGAAATAAATCGTCAAAATTGTATCATACAAGATAATATATAAAGGTAGAAAGATTTATCAAAACTTTATGAATGCTTTTAAAGTAAATGTTTTCATTAAATCAGAGTTATTTTTCAATGCATTTAATGTTAATCTCATAACAATAATTTAATGTCATTTAAATAGTCTTCATTAGCAAAAATTATAGATATATATTTTTTTTAATTTTCAACATCCTACATGTACTGATAAAGCATTCGCAAAATTTGAAATTTATGTACTTGTTCAGAAAACCGAATTTCCTTTTTTTTCTAATGCTAAAACCGGGAAAAATCATAGAAACACTCTTTAGCATTTTCCTATGAAAAGTTACTGTGCCGGTCAACTGATTTTACACAACAACACATTTTAAGTTCTGTTTAAAATAATTTTGTATGAATTAAATTTATTATTAATATTATCTATTGCTTATTTTATTTTATTTTTCCCCCTGCTTTAAGCTGTCGAAAGTGACAAAAGAATTAAACAGCCCATATCTACAGAAACAATACCAATATCTGTAAAACCCCTTTCACTGCACGCATACCATTCCAACAGTAAAAAAATATCACAGCGCTTTTCAACATTTTCAGGAAAATGCGATGCGCTTAGTCCTGTTATTGTTACGATAGAAAAATATGGTAAAGTCTTGTCTTCTTACAATAATCGCATTGACTGTAAGATGAAGACAAAAAGTAATCAGTTGCTTTTTTTTTTTTAAAAAAAGCAGAAGACAGGCACAAAGGGAAAAGAAGATCGCCCATGGTGATACAAAGGATATCTTTGTATTTTGCCTTTTGATGAAGATTGAGTTGGACATCCAGTCTATTTTAGCAAAAACATAAAGAAAGGCTTCTGCCAGATTAGCTTTAGAATTAATCGAATTGTCGGGACATATTTTTATGCCAACATGTAGGGGAAAAAAACCGAAAACATGGACTAGTTTTCTGGTTTGTTTACAAGCCTGTACTACCTATTTCGGGTGTAATGCTAAGTCAATGGATCTTCAAAGCGGAAGTCAAACATACAAGCAGATAAAGTCAAGGTTTTTCATATTAAAAAAAATATTATTAGGTATTATTAGGAAAAATTTATTGATAAAGAAAGATTAACTGAAATAGTAACAAAAATTACGAAAAGATTTATTTCAATATTCTTATATAGAAAGACCTGCATACCATGAATACCTTTCAGAGAAAGTAATTTTCAAAACAAATTTTATTTTTAAAAAAATTTCATAGAATTTTTAACATTTTTTCCTACCTGAAGATCATTGTTAAATTGCAATTTGCCTCTTTAGTTTTGTGAAAGTGAATTTTAAGACTTAAAGATTTAATGAGTATTTTGCAAAAACTGAGGAAAGATGAAATATTTATCAAATTACCAGCGGAACAAGCCATCACCAAACAATTAAATGAAAATTTATTAAACTTCAAACCCTTTTAAAGTATAAACACTCTAAGAAATTTGCATGATATCATTAAAAATAAAATTTCTTAGAAATTTTATACATTGAAATTATTTTTCATTTAAACACTTTTTGTATTTAATTTATTATTTAACGTAAACAGTTCACTTCTGATATTTTTTGTTATGAGTTTAAATAAACTATTATTTAATGAGGTACATTGACAACTCTTCAAAAACGGAACAGAAGGATATTTTCACCAAAACGGTGAGATGATAAAAGAAAAGCTTTGCTGTCGCGTTCGAAACGGTCAGCCTAGGCCGAACCGATTTCGAAAACTTCGTGTGGGTTCGACTATAAATTTTAATCCACAGCGAGTTAGTTTTTGGGCATCATCCAGGAAAAACCATCATCTTCTTTTCTTTTGAGTGTAATGGGTAAAACGGTGCCGGAAGTTCCTAAAAATAATCGTCAGTTTTTCAGCCGCTGAATGTATCTTCATCCGATATCTGGCATTGCGCAAAAACGCTCTCTCCTCGTCACATCATTGCGCAGGGTTTCCGTGCGCAGTGTTGTGTAGTTAAACTGTTTCATGTCTGTTGTTTGTTTTTATGTTAATGTTTTTGTTGTAAGTGCTTAAACGTTCAATTTTATACTATGGTCGCGTGAAGCTGCATCGATGCTCTAGTCACGTTTTGTTTCGTTGTTAAATATGGAGGAAATATTACTCGGCAAGCAGCTTGTACCTTCAATCATTTGTGGCCTTCTCTGTTTTATATCAGGTAGGTACATTCTCGTTGTATTTTTTTGTAATATTTTCTGCAGTATCTAAGTAAAACTGTTCCTAATTTGTATTAAGTAGACTACAATGTTAAATTTGCATCATTATTGCTTAAGCTTGCATTTATGTTTAATTTTATAAACTTGCATAATGTGGTGGTTACTCATACGTATTCTAACACAAATCCCTTTTTCTCTTTATATTTAATCCTCAGAAATGTGTTTCAGGAGTATTAGTAATTAATGTTCGGTTTTGTTTTTCTTTTTTGTATTTATCCCTGTGATCATTAAATGTAGGTACTTTATCTGTAAGATCCATAACTTCTTATCCTTTGAAAAAATGGTTTTAAGTAAATATATATATTATATCTTACTATTATCCTTTTTGGTCTTGTTACCAACAAAGTAATTTTCTTTTAAAGGAATTTTTGTAGTGTTTTTCTAAAAGAGATGGTTTTATGTAAACTTAGTAACTGAGTTATTGAAGGAGGTTAAATTCTTCAGAAAATGTGTTTGCATTTTAATTCTAATAAATTAAGGACTTGAAACTTGCACCCTTGTTTATATGTCTTTAATTAGTTGATTACTTTTGCTTACTTTTTTTCTCATACTTATAAACAAAACATTATGAAAAATATAAGAATTGCTTTAACTTGTATTATTTTCATTAAATATAAGTTTTTTATGTGATAATTATAAAACTAGATGACAATCTTTTTGTGTAACTAATATAAATAAAATGTAAAAATATCTTGTAGTTTTTTTTTTTTTTTTTTTTAATTTTTTTTTTTAATTATAAAAATTAAATTTTTAAAAAATTTTTTTTTTTTTTTTTTTTTTCTTTTCATGAATTATTGTAATTATAAAAATGAATGTTTTCAAAAATTTGTTTAGCCTTTTTTTACAATATAAATGGCTGTTAGAATTTGTATGAGTTATTTGTTATTGTATCAAACATTTAATTTTGGCATTTTTTTCTCCCAATAAGAAGTCATTGTATTATTCTATATAATTAAAAGTGTGTTGCTTATCCAAGTTCATCAAATCCATATTCAATTTTATAATTTTAATTATTAGTTTTGGTTTAATATTTAATAAGCTTTAATATATAGCAACTGCTAAATCAAATATTTCTGTTACCTGTAAAGAAGAAAAAGTATTGAATTATGAACAAGGTTACAGAGATTTTGAAATATGAAAAAATTTCACTTAAAATATGCACTTAATTTTGTTTCAGATATTATGACTTGAAGTTTCATCTAGCCATAAAGTAGATATCACTATATAAATCAAATTATTGATTAATTTGTATAAATTATATATATTGCTAATATTGCATGAAATTCAAGCATTCTGTATGAGCAAAGGATAAAATATCTATTTTATTTGATGTTTTACATACTTTCCCATGACATTGTATTTTATGTTTTGCTTAAACATTCTATATAAAGCCTAAATTTCATACATTAACATACATATACTTGAGATATATACTCATGAGCTACATATGAGTTTTAAACACAGTTCCTTTTTAACTATAAAGTATTGTTTGTGAGAAGTAGAAATAACATGAAAGTATTGTATGTTAGAATAATAAATCTGTAATTACAAAAACTTGGTCAAAACTTGTTAATAATGTGTTGCCTTTTATAAAGTAAATATTTTGTTGATTAATATTCATGACACACAATAATTGATAAATAAGTAGCAATTAGTTCAAAATTATTGTTATTTTACATTAAAATCTGCTTTAACTTTTTTGGTCAATATCAATTCTCATCTTTATTCATATTTGTGGGCATTTGAAAACTGAGGGCTGAAATGATTGAAAAATGATTTGATTTATATGAATTTTAACTATTTCAATTTATCATTTTTTTCTTTACTTTATTTGCAGCTGTCTCCAGCATCGATTTAAGTAGTCCAAAATATGTTCAGAAAGGTGGTAAGTTTATGCTTGCATGTGAAGTGACAGGCTTAGGTGTGCATCTTTGGTACAAAGATGGCAAACCCATTGTGCCAAACTCTGTAAACAAGTTTCACTTGGAATCAGACTCCCCTTCCTATTCTCCTGAAAAATCTAATTATTTCACAATAATGCGTCTTTTGGTGGATGATGCAGACTCCATTCATACGGGTGAATATAAATGTAACAGTGATGGCCGGTATTCACAACATGTGGTGGTTGTCACTGGTAAGGATTATATGTTCTATTTTGATTGTTTATGAATAGAGTTGTTATTCTTTATGTTCTGTGAATTTCTATGAAGTTGAAAATATTTCAAAGCATGGTTTTGTTCAATAAAAACATTTATAAAATATGAAAATGTGTTAGTTTCCTGTTTATTTGATCCACTCAATTGAAATTTTAAAAACATGAATAAATGTTTGTTCATCATATTTTGCTCAAAAAAAGTATTACTTTTTCCAGTTTAAAAGAGCAACCCTAAGTCATTATCACAGTAGAAATGAAAATCTTTCATGTGAATCTTTTTTCTTTTTTTTGAAGATATTTGTAGACACTGATTTTTTTTAATTTTTGAAAATTTGTTTTTTACAGTTACATCCTGCTCATTTTAAGTATTTTTATTGCAGTGTCAGTTATGATTATATATGATTTTTTATTTCTTCATAGGAAAACAAATTGTTTTATATTTTAATTATTTGCTAAAGTTAATGTTTTATTTTCAGAAAATATGATTGAAACAAATGAAGATTATCCAGGTGTGGGGAAAATATTAACTCCTGGAGAACCATTAGTTTTGCAATGCAATACATCTGAATGTCCTCATTGTACTGTAGTATGGTTTGTATGCTTTACTTATGTAACCATTATTGTGAAATGCATTTCTAAATACAGTTGTTATGTTGTACACATGTCAAAGATATATTCATATGTATTAAAACTAAATAGAGTTTTTCCCCCCTTTCTTATTAAACTAATATTTTTAGTATTATATAGATGTATGAAATACAGTAAGTTGCCATTCTGCTTGGAATGGCAAATTTTATTAATAATTAATATAATTCACAATTTTGATATTATTTTAAGTATATAAACATTAATTGTAATATTAGTAAATCCTTGAAGTGTATCAAAACTTCGATAATTTGATACAATAATTTCATGATTATAAAAGGTTTCATAACCTCTTCAAGAATACTGTCATGTGTGTTTATTTATTTTTTAATTAAAATTCTTCAGAATGCTGGACAAAATTAAAATCTTTTAGATAAAAATTCAAAAGAATTAGTTTAGTTTTTTGTGGCTCTCTAAATTATTACCAAAATGAAATGTATCAAATATAAATTTTAAAAAAATATATATTCACTTTTTTCCACTTTAACCTGCTAATGCCCAGCATTCTATTTATAGGGCGATTAACATTTCACTTCTGTGGCTATACCGAATGCATTTCATTGTTTCTGTTTTGCTTTGCCTAATAAGTCAATATGTATTCCTAAACAATTTTCAACTGGTACATATCACCTATTAGCCAGATTTTGAAGTCAAAGAATTGTCATTTTTTTTTTAAATTTAATTTATTTTTGAGTTAGGAAAGAATTCAGAAATTATCTTTATTGTTTGGTATTTTACTATATTTCAATAATCTTTCAATATATATATGAAATGTAGTAAACCTATTTATACATTAAAAAGCAATGGCCATGATATAAATTTATGTTGGATACCAGGACATGTAGGCATAAAAGAGAACGAGCAAGCGGACGGGGCTGCAAAGACAGCTATTGTTATGAAAAACTTTTTCGTACCCTTGAAATGATGTAGATCAGACTGCAAAATTATTTCGTCTTTAAAAAAATGGCAAAGCACCTGTGATAGTCATTTGCACAATAAACTGCATTACATCCAACCATTAATTAAGGCTTTTAAACACACTAATTTTCATTGTAAAATAGTCGTTGAAGTTGATAAGACTTACAATTGGTCACACATATCTTACCCATAACCACCTTTTAAATGGTGATCCGCCTCTGCCGTGCTCTTCATGTGATACTATTTTATCTATAAAACTGTGTTTTGAATGAATGTCCAAATCTTATTAATTTTAGAATAAAATATTTTAACAACCTGGGCCCTCATTTGACAGACATACTGGGAGATAATCCAAGCATAAACTTGTTTTATTTTCTTACTGATATTGGTTTTTCTAATCTTGTTTAAGTAATTACTTCTTGAGTTGGAATTTTTAATGCTTTTATATATGTGTTTGGCACAGAATGATCAGACCTGGCTTTTACACCATAAAAATCCAATCAATCAATTTCAACATATATCTATAAAAAAAATTCAGACATGACACATTTCCGCGGAAACACGGATTTCCAATTTTTCGGCATCGAATTTTAATCATTCTTGGGATCAATGCAAATCTGCATTAAATTTTTTTTTAATGTGTTTGGGGGGGGGGGGGCTCATGCAAACAAAAGTTGCGTGCCATGTGAAAATTTTGCTTATGGCTCTAAGGCGAAAGAGTTTTGAATTCATAAGATATTGCGTAATCCTGCTGAAAGTTATATCGGCGTTTTGCCACGCTTTGGGGTCAAAGTTTAGCATTGGGAGGAATGCCTGAAAAGGTTGTATTTTCTTTCTCGTCTCGCCCAATCGTCTTTCATTTCATCCAATCACAATTCATTCCGAATTTTGGTTGGATGAAAGAAAATCATCCACGAATTTCTTCCAATCCGAATTTCGTGAGAAAAAAAGATTGCTGAAGCCAATTTATTTTCGTGTTCTTTTTAACATTCTTTTCTTTGTTTTTGTTAGTTTTCGTTCCCTAACGTTTGTCTATCAACACAGATATGACACGTTTGTGCGAAAGCGCGGATTTCAGTGTTTTCGGCATCAAATTTTGTCATTCTTGGGATCGATGTAAATCTGCATTAAAATTTTTAGTAATATGTTTGGGGGAGATGATGCGCACACAAAACACGTGAAAAGCATGCAAACAAAAACTGGATGCTGTGTGCATATTCAAAATATTGTCAGATTTGATAAAAGATCAGGAAGAATGTATATTGAAACATATTCTTCAATTTAGAGTGTTAAATACAAAATGATGAGCAAAGAGCAGTCTGCTGTTGAATATTTTAGAAAAAAGATTTTTTATGTGATGCTATTGATAGTAAGTAACATGTGCAAAAATTTTAGGTCGTCAGGCAAATTGAACTAAGAGGAACTTGATAGTGAGAAAAAAATAAAGAAAAACCCCCAATCCAAAAAAAAAGAAGCAAAATTTAGAAAATGGAGGAAAATAGCAGACTGAAGCATAAAAGAAAGCTTGAACTGTTAGCTCAAAAAATGAGAAACAAAAGTTTTAATAATTATATATAATCAAAAAAAGTTTTTACTTGGCCACATTTTTTAGTGAGATAATTTTTACCATAGTTTTTATTTTAACAAAACTTTTTGCGAATTCATTTTTCATCCATTAATTTTCTTTTAAATAATAATTCTACAATATTTTTAATATCTTAAGCACTTTTTGTTTAAATTTATTCATTCATTGTTCAATTAATAATACTTATTTTACTTGTTGGTGACACATTCGTTTGACACGATACCATATTTATGAAGTTCAGCTTTTTTTGTTCCAAGCCTGTGTCATGTCTGAAAATTTCTTTAATTTTCAACTGATTTTTTTTTTCGTACAAAAAAAGAAAAATACCATTTTTTTTTTCTTTTTTGAGTATTTGATTTTACTTCACAGTTATCTTAATCTTAGTATTTTTAGCATAATTTAATTTAATTGGAATTTACTGAAATCTATTCTTTGAATTAAATTGGGTGTTAATAGGTTAAAATTCTGTGTTTGAAGAGGCTAAAATTTGTATGCAGTTTATTACTGATTAGGATTTGTGGATTACTCTTTTTTTTTATTTTTAAAGCTAAGATATTATAAATATATACAGCTTTGTGTTCATTTTTTCAGGTTTAAAGATGGAAAACCCCTGAATTCCATTCGAGATCATTTAGAAATCCATGAAAAAAATAATTCCATTACTATTGACCATGCATCATATAATGATTCTGGTGTCTATGTCTGTGCAATAGATAGGAAGCAACTGGATGTGGCCTTAAATGCTACTATTGTTGTACAATGTGAGTGATTATTAATTCCTCTAGTCTTCCATTTTTATGATCATGTACTCTAATCAATGAATTTATTATAAATAAAAATTTATTTGAATAATATATTTTTAAAACTAAAATATTAAACTTATCATTAACTGAAATCTTGTTTTTGTAGACAATAATTGTATTGTGTTTTTTAGAATCAATAGCGTATGTTGTTTAAAAGTTGTAAACATCTTGTATTTAATTTAAATGTTCAACTATATTTCTTGCATTTTTCTTTTTATAAAATTAGTTTCTTTTTGTATTTCTTTATTTTCTTTAAAACCATTTTGAGTGTAGATATTCTCAATACTATTATGAAGACAATGTAAATAAAAAAAAAGTTAGTAATTTAGTTTTTTGGGGTTTTTTTCCCTTGATCTATATAAATGATTGATCAAATGGTGCTTCTACTCTTTTTCAGCACAAATACCAATTATATTTCATTTTTTTAAATAAAATATTTCATTAGATTTTGATAAATATTGCTTAAAAGCAATTTTCTTTTACTTTGTGCATGTTTCAAAGTAGAGTTTTCAGCATTTTTTGAAAAGTCCATTTTACTAATGATATTATGAACAATGATACTTAATTCACCACTGTTTTGTAATAAGGAACCAGCTACCTTTTGTGAATTTCATGTTGGAAATGGTACCTAAAAGTATAGCTTGCTTTTCAGAATTGAACCGATTCGAATCTGTTGCACAAGAGACTGTACAGATAATGCGATAATAAATTTTAAAATGACTCAGCTTTAAAACTTTTTTGTAATTTCTTACAAAAATTGTTATATTTCAATGTGTATATTTTTTTAGAATTTGTTTTCAAATGCATAACTACATTACAATTCTTATTGGTCTGACTTTTTATTAAACTTCATTTCTTTTTTTTTCTTTCATTTTTAAAAATGAACTTATTTTATATCATAATGTTTTAAATTATTGCTTTTTTTTAACTCATGAAATAAATTTCTGAAGAAGAATTTTAATGCTTCATACTTTTAATTATTAAACCCTTTATTATTTTAAATGTGCTGGGATGTATGTGCAGATAGGAATCAATCTGTTGGGACAATTTGTTGCATTAAGCTACTGAACATTTTTAGCTATTTATTTTTGATACTAAATTATTCATTGTTTGTTTAGTTAAAATATATAGTGACTTACGCGTTTCCTTGCCACAAGTAGGTTAAAATATGTGTTAATCATAAAATTGCTCATGTTTTAAAAAATTAAATGATTTTTTTATTAAACTTTTTTCTCATTTTATTTTACCTTGCACTAAGTATATTTATATCTCCATTTATGTACATTTCATTAAAAGAAATTCCTTCTATTGAATAACCATTACATAAAATATTTATTGAATGAATTATTCTTTTTTTAATTGCAGCTAAAATAAAATTAGAAAAATTTGATGCCTCTTCTGTAGTAGTTGATGGTAGCCCATTAGAAATATACTGCAATGCTAAGGCAGCACCTCCTCCTTATATAAGATGGTTCATAGGTAAATTTGAATTACTTTCTTAATCGTATTTTCCTCTTCAATGGACACATCTAAGTTTGTTGTTTTTCTACATCTTAAATCACAATTTTATCCTTATGCTTTTTAAGAAATTGCTTTTTTAAATAATAGGAAAATCATAATAATTTTTTTTCATATTAAGTTTTCATGAAGAATCTTATTAAATCTTTTTTATTGATTTATCTTTTACGGAAGGCAGTAGTATATATCATAATTAATTATGCTTAAAATAATAGATTTTTGAAAGGAGATTATGGCATACATATTTTGAAGCTCATTTATCTTATTCAAGTCCATAGTAAAGTGAAATAAATAATACATACAGTGATACCTCGAGATACGAGTTTAATTCGTTCCGTAACCTTGCTCGTATGTCAATTTGCTCGTATCTCAAAGCAATTTTCCCAATTGAAATTATGTTAATCAGTTCCAGCCCCAAAAATGCTACCCCTAATTGTTTTTGTTACGTGTTTTTGAATAAGAAAAATGTATTTATAAATGACAAATATTGTATAAAAACATAATAAAAGAGAATGTAAAGCAAAAAAACTGGTTTTATAAAGTGTACATACATATGTATTTGTATTTTAGTCACATAAATGTAAGCCCTGTTTCGTCACAGTTGAAGACTTGCTGGGGGATGTATCCATTAGCTTCTATCAGTTCGGAAAAAGTTTTGAGATAATCCTCAGCTGCCTTCACATCCGAACTTGCTGCCTCATTATGCCTGACAACGAAGTGAATGCCGGTCCTTTTTCTAAAGTTGTCAAACCAGCCTCGACTGGCTTTAAACGAGTCTTCTGATGCCTCGTCCGTGGAAGAGCGCGGGGTCTGATTCAGCAAATCACCGTAAATCGCTTGTGCCTTCTCGCATATGATGCCCTGTATTAAGGTATCGCCTTTAAGCTGCTTCTCCGTCTCCCAAACATTCAGCAGTTTCTCCATCTTCTCATGGAGAGAGCTCCAGAGCTTAGAAATTATTGTAACGCCCTTAGCTGGCGTTATACCCTTTATCGACTCCTTCTGTTTAAGAACAGTGCATATCGTTGAAGTACTACGCCCGTACTGCCTCGCCAAGTCAGCTACTCGCACACCTTGCTCATTTTTTTCTATGATTTCACGCTTTAATTCAATAGACATCATCTTCTTCTGAGCACTGACCTTTCCACTCACTTTCTTCGGACCCATGGTTATAGAAAGAAATGTGATAAAGTATGTAAATGCACAAAAAGCGCAAAGCCCTAGAAAAACTTAGCAAAGATGCTTCGACAGTGAGGTAAACAAGCACACTGGGGGAATATGTGGGATAATGCACGAGGCGCAGTAAACTGGATGGGCCGTGTGCAGCTTCGCAGCTGGCCGTTCCTCGTATCTCAAATGGCGCTCGTATTTCAAAACAAAACTTCGCTGCTCGACAGCGCTCGTATCTCAAATAACTCATATGTCAGGGCACTCGTATCTCGAGGTACCACTGTATTTAAAAACATGTAATATATACACATGAATGATGATAACTTTATATTCCACTGAAAAGAATTGAAAACTGTATTTAAATACTACTAATATTATTACAGATTATCATAAGAACATTCTAAATTCCTTGAGTGACAAAATGATATAAAGTAAGATATCTGCATACTTACAGAATTGTATTAGCATTTTGAAATGTTGTATATCTACTGAAATTTATGCAAAGTAACTATGGATGTTACACTTGAATAGTGTTACCAGAATATCAGAGCACTGTGTACTTTTCATATCTCAAAGTTGAAAATCTAAGTTTAATCTTAAATCTTTGAAAGAGTCATTGTTGTGGTATTTCCAATTAAGTGTTCACAAGTTTTTTTGCTATCTTTATATTTTAGAGTTTACAAGGAAACTAATTCTCTTTGTGAAGGATTTATTGCTAAAAACTTTTTACTGGTATTTGAATGTTGATAACTTCATTTTTTAAATTAAAATGTTCCCATTGAATAGTTTCTATTTTACAGGTTTTGAATTTGTATTTTGTAAAAGCTGAGATCTATTATTCATGAGATTTCAAAATTTCATTTTGAAATATTATTAAGCTATTGTATTTAATAAAGTGAAGTTGAAATTTTGCTATATTTTTGGCAAATTTAAAACCCTCCAATATACTAGTAAATTTATTAGATATTTGATTATGCCTCTTTAATTTCTTTCTAGGTGAGCAAGAAATATTTGATGATGATAAAAGAGTAAAATTATTAGATCATGAAGGCCTTAAGAGAGGCAAATTCTTAATTGAAGAGGCTAATTTTGATGATAGAAATCATTATACATGCGAAGCTTATAATCAACTTGATTCAGTTAATACTACAGTTTTTATACGAGTCAAGGGTAAGATAATTTATCTTCAAATTTGTTGATGAAATTCCTTCTTAATTTAGTATTAGTAGCAATTTTCTCCTTTTTGCTACATTTATTTTATGCAATACTTTTATAATGTAGCACACAAAACAGCTTTATTATATTTATTTGCAATAGAAAATCTGTGTTGGGTAAATAAGTGCAATAATCCTTTAATGCCCAATAAATATATATTAAAAGATTTTTTAAAATATAAAAAAAAAATAAATGTTACTTTTTAATTCCGTATTTTACTCCAAAAATAAATCAAAGTAAAAAAACAAAAAATTTCAAAATCTATCAAACTTGTGGTATATGCCTGCTGAACATTGTTTAATATTTTAGGAATACATATTGTATTTTTAGACAAAGCAAAAGAAAAGAAACAATGGAATGTATTTGGTTTAGTCACGGAAGTGAAATGTAATTGTCCTATAAATAAAATGTTAGACATCAATGGGTTAATTCTGGTTTTTGAAATCTTTCTCCTATTTAAGAACTTAAATTTAGTTTGCCAAATTAATATGGGGACATATTTGTACGCCATTTCTAAAGAGAATGCAGTTGTTCCAAAATTAAAAGTCTTCTTCTCATTATGTTTAAAGTGAAAAGATATTTGATTAAATTTTTTTTAAGATTTAAACTTCCTGCCCATGAGAATTTTGAAATGTTTGGTGCAAAGTTGTACTTATCACCCATGAAAGTCAAATCGTAGTGAAAAAGGACATCAAATTAATTTTGAACCTTTTTGTAGCTTGGAATCCAATAAATAAGAAATAACTTGCTCAGCATTTTAAAGATGCTCCTTGGAACATGCTGACTAACTAAAATAGTGCTATTTGGTTATAGTAGTTTTAACTTTGAATGACACAGTTGAATAGGATTTATTTATACATGTAAGATATCTTGTATGCATAATGTGAACAAATGTTTATTTAGACATTTCATTGAAGATATTTCAGATGTTAAACTTGGTAATTTGCAGGTTCTGAAGATTTTGTGAATAATCTTTCTAAGAAAAATCAAACATTTAAGCACAAAATTCTAGTGAAATCATGCTAAGATACCATTTGATAGTTTTATATTAGTATGTTTAATATTAAGGAAATTATTTGTATTTATATTGTCCTTTTTTTAATAAAGATAAACTTGCTGCATTGTGGCCTTTCCTTGGTATCTGCGCTGAAGTTGCTATATTGTGTTCAATTATTTTTGTATATGAGCGAAGGAAAAGTATGAATCAATGTGATGAACCTGATACTGATCTTCCTGCAGATAAGTAAGTATTACTTTTCTTTCTTTTTATTAATAAATCTAGTCAGAATGCAGTTGATTTCTTCTGTCAGAAAATTACTTATTTTCTGCATGGAATTTCTTCTGTATATCTCTAATTTCCTGAATTTATATTCTGTTGGTTTTATTTAGTTTTTTAAATTTTATTTATATAAAATAGTTGAGGAAACAAGCTCACATTTGTGTGTGTAATTATGCTAGCATAATTTCGGTAAAAAATTATTATTATGCTAAAATTATTTCATCTTCAATGTGACCTATTATTTATTGACTTTGTAAATTTATTCTTTCATGTGATAAGTTATTAAACTTTATTTTATTCATTTTTAACTATTTATTTCATAAGTCATACCAGTCTGTTATACAAAAAATAATAATTAATGAAAATTTTAGATGTAATTTATTAGTGTAGTGGAAAATATTTTTTATCAAAAATATAGAGAAAAAAGATAAATCTTAAAAATTCATGACTCTTAGAAACACCCTAAATAAATTAAAATTTTAATAAAATTTATAATATATGTTAATTTTTAATGAATGTCTAATAATTTTCTTCCTTTGATAGTCCAAAATTTAATTAAAATTAATTGATAATTAAGTTCTGAAAATATTGAACTATTGTATTGTCATTGGGAACACACAACAATAAGAAATTTCAAAATTCAAGCATGTCAGAAAAGGAATGAAAAATCAATTACAAATATCCATCTTGATGAACAGGGAAGAAGTTAAATAAAAACCTGTAAAAATTACAGAAAAGAAAATGTTTACCTGTCATTGGATGTGAACTTCTTACTTATAAGCAATTTATAGTTAAATTTAAATTAAGTATATGTGTTTCTCTGTTCAAACTTTGTGAATCCAAAATGAAACTGGATTAGTATGTTATTTACTTTTCTGTCTTCAGTGTAAATTTCTTATGAACATTTCTACATTTTTAAATAACTTTTTCTTCTAACAGTAAACAAGGTGACCAAAAAAGAACAGGACAAGATGTGAGACAAAGAAAATAGACTTGAAGAAGCTCACTTAGTTTCGTCGTGATATTTTTGGAATTATTTCTGTCTACTGAGTTGCATTTGTTTTTCGTGAAACCATCTCGTATCATTTTGTCTGTGGTATGAAATTTCCTATATGTATCACCTGAAATCTCATTATGTGTATTTGTAATGAATTTATAGAGTTAGAGTTAATTAATTCGATTGACAAGAGATAAGTACAATTTTATTTTCGATTTTTACCTAAGACTTACAAATATGCATTTTCTGATGCATAGTAACAACGAGAAATTTAGCAATGTGAGTTAAATGTCCTGTATGTTGAATTAGTCTGTGTGTGTAGTGTAAAGGCCTACAGAACTCTTTAGAGTAACTATTGTTCTTGTGTGTTGATGTTAAATGCAATAAATTACTCCTCATATAATGCTCACTTCTTAAAAAAGTATTTTCTTACAGTGAGACCATCTTCAGTTTGTGAATAGAAATATTATACTTTGGAGTGCAATTTGATTTTGTTTCTGGCTGTTTGATATTTTTCATTTCCATATTTATCGTGGAAAATTTTTGCCCTTGGCAGAAATTCATGTGTTTGGTTTTAATATTATAGCAGAAGTTACTGCTGTTGTATGCTTACTCCTCTATCCTGCCCTCCCCTTTTTGCTGTTTTCTCTGTATTCTTGAGTATCTGAAAAATTAATGTATTGCATGACAATATTTCTCGGGAAAACTGCTTGAATTTTAAGAAGCAGCTTTTGTTGTTATTTATTCTATTTAATTTCAAGTTGTTGAGGCTCTTTAGCTTGCCAATGTCTAAAGTTCTTTGTTCAAAAACTTGTTTTTAAAGAAAATTATCTTCAGTGTTTCCTAAAAGTAAATGATTCTGCTAAGCTAAAGAATTTTGATATCTTTTCATGATTGATTAGCAAGTTTGACTTCAGTTTACCCCTAGCTCAACATTTTCTCCATGAAACATCAAGTTCATATAGAGAGTAAATCCCAGTCAAAATATTAACAATAATAACTTTTTTCTTCCAATATTACACCTTAAAGCATAGTATAGTATGAAATTAGTGCTGTTCCATGAAAAGAGTGGTTTTTTTATTATTATTAAATGATTATAGTAAAAGGAATATCCTGTTTTATCTCTATTCCACTTTGAATTTTTGATTTGCTTACTGATCTTGTATATCATAAATTTACATTCATAAAAGTTCTATTCATTTTAATAGTGTAAATTTGCTTCTCTTTCCTCCTCAGTTTGTTGATACAGCAGCAAGTACTTCTGATTTTAAAAAGTGCAACTAATTAGATTTCAAAGTTTTATTTTATTGATGTTTATTTTATAACATCTAGTCTAAAGAGCTTTAAAAAGTTTATATAACTTTTTTGTTTATTATTTTAATTATTTGTTAATTCTTTATTTAATGTTTTGATTTTATGAAATGGTACATTTTTGTTTTGTTAATATAAATTCTTTATTGCAAAAGCAATATAAAAAAAGTCAAAGTACAATCGTTAAGTGAATTTTTTTTTCTTTTGAAATTTTTGTAAAATAAACTGTTTTTATTTAAAAGTATGGAAAATTTTCTTATAAAACTTTTCATTGGTCTTTTTTTTGCAATTATTTTTGAGAAATTACAAATTGATAGAATTTGTGATATACATAAGTTTAATGTACTTATTTTGTTTCATTTTATACAAATTATCTAGCTCTACCAAAGAAAAATCGTAGTGTATATTTTTTTATTATTTTGATATTTAAAAATATCTTCTGTTTAAATCATGCAAGCTTTATGAAATCATCTTTCTTAATAATCTATTACTGTAGATATTGTTATAATATTTAACAAGACTGAATATGAACATAATATGAATTTATATATTTACTATATATAAATAAGACTGTTTACTATCTTTGATAACTAAATGAAGATTCTGCAATCATTAACCAGTTTTATATACCTGCTGATAAATATAACTGAATCAACTGAAAAAAAATTACAATTTGCTTGTACGATTTATTTTAAAATTAATTTTTTTTTTATGTCATGTTTTTAACTACTGAATCTAAAAACAGTTGATCCTATCTATCTTGAGCCTGTTGTCCTCATATAACTGCCCATCTTATTCTTGTAAATTTTTTTATGCAAAAATAATTTTTCCGTGCTTATCTTGAATATTTTTGTCCAAGTATTGTTTACCTCAATTTATCAGTCCAAAATCAGAAAAGTAGTGAGTAGTAAACTCTTGAGTAGGAAAAAGCTGCACAACGTAGTATCAATTGGTAGAGAATTCATAAAATGCAGAAGTTCCACAAAATCTGCAGACTTGAACCAATATTTGTTAGTTTGGATGATAGATTAGATGAACCAAAATACTTAACAAATGTTAGAGAAAGCTTTTGATGTGTCAAGAACATTTCTTGAATCACAAGAAGACATTTGTCAGAATATGTCCACTTTTATAGTCCCTACTCGAAAAATTGTGCCAAAGAAAATCGGACAATAAAATACATTGACAGATTCTATTTATCGTCTACTTATTCCTATAAAGATGATTTAGGTTTTCGTATTATTTCCACTTAATGAGAAGGAAAGATGGTCTTGGTCATTGGATAGATTTGAGGAGAGGTGGGAATTCAAAGATGAGTACAGTGATCAATGCTTGAAGGGATCTAACACCCTAGTAGGTGGTTTATGCTCCATTGTTTGTTTTTGCTGGCTTGAAATCGGAGAGATTTCCAAGGTATTCACAGAGAAGGAAGTTCTTTGCTGGAAAACCACAAGTCAATTACTCAAAACATGACACAAATGTATCATTTCTATTATTGGATTGTTTAATATGAATGAAGACCTAGAATGGACATATCCAATTCATATCTTACTCTTCTGAAAAGTTTTGGCATTTAGTGGCGTGAGGGTTAAGATGTAGCTTATGCCATCAGCAAAGAATACAGCAAAAAATATTTCTTTAATCATTTATTTGTAGTAAGTGACTATTAAATTTCAGCACTAAAACTGGGAAAAGACCATTTCAACTTAAATACAAAAGCAGTAATAAAAAATAAAAAAAAACTCTCCGTGAAGATAGGTAAAAGAAATCCTTGCACCCATATTACATATTGTATGTCAAAACCTCTGTAATTTCATATTTCCATCATCATTCATGGTAGACAGGTTCAACTGGCTAAGAAATTTGCTTACTGTAATATTGAAGTTGTTTGTGGCAAGTTACCTTTTTTTAACATTCTCTTATTCTTCTATGCTAAAAGATCGCGTCTGTGGTTTTCTTAAACTTTTCTAAAAACAAAATATAAAAGTTTGTTCCTGGGAAAGTCTTAGTTTTTCATTCTCTATTAAACAAATTGGTGAAAACTGATGAAATAAAACTGTGTATTTTCTTGTGACTTGTCAATATGTGCTATTCATGACTATTTTCTACTCTTCAATTTAAAAATTTCAGCTTTCATATTAGCTTTCATTTTAGTTGTAGAATCTGTAAATAGTTTGTTTTGTAGCACAAATCACCTTTTGCAGTAAGCTTTCATAAAGCGACTCCTTGCCCTTTTCAGGGTTTTGTGATTATATTAACATATAAATAGATCATTAACATATAATTGACCTGCAATCATCTAAAAATTTACTAAATTTGTCAAAATTTAATGTATTTATTTTAAAAACCTGTGAAATTGAGCTTAAATTATATTTTGTTGAATTACTAAAAAAAATGAATTAGAAGTGCTTCCCAGTTATTATTGCAAAGTAATTTAAAAAATTTAGAGATAAAAATGCTTATATATGAATTTTTCCTCTTTTCTTTTAAACACTTAACTTTTTTGTAAGTTACATCTTTGTTCATTTTTAAGTTGGATTATCTACGTATTTGTTGTTGTTACTGATTAACTTAATTGTTGAGAATTAATTAGGAATAAAGTCGAAAACTTCAGTATTTCAACCCAAGTAGAAAAGGGAATTAAAAAGAAAAAAAATGTGACTTTCCTTGCAGCATGGCTAGCAAAAGAAAATTATTGCTATGAAGTTGGCTTGATCCATTTTCTAAACTGATTATATCGTATGGGTAATAAGAATAAGGGGGGAATTAAAAGGGAAACTTGACCAATTTATCACCCTGATGTTTTCAATTAAACATTCTTAAAAATTACCATTTGATAAGATATGTGATGTATTCATTTAGTTATGAATCTTATCTTTTTCCTGACTGGAAAATTTGTAATTAAACAAGACTCTTTTTTCTGATAACAGATATTTTTATTTTTAAACTCAAATTGTACTTTTTGAGGGATTTTTTTTTTTTCTTCTTAAATGTAAACACCCTAAAATGATTTAAAGTAATTTTATACAGTTTTATTGATATAAGAATGTTCGATTTTTTTTCTGAGACCAATTCAGGATTGAAATATTTGAGGTGACCAACCTTAATGCATGACAATGGGCTTCAGCTGGCAGGTGCATGTTAATGCTGCTGATTCATTCTAGAACTTTTGGCAGATTTTTTGAAGTGTAGTTTTCATATCTTAGGTTTCTTAAATAATAACTGGCAAGCATTATATACCATTTTTATTTAGCCAAATGAAGAAAAGTTTAAAATTTTATTCAATTATTATAAACGCATTTGTTGAAATGTTCATGCGTTTTTGTTTATGCTCGTTAATGTATTTGTATTATCCCCACAACATGTGAATTTTGGTGTTTTATGAAATTCAGAAAATTATTAGTGATCATTACTGTTTTATGTTACAGAATGTATTGTAAATTTAGAAGCTTTGTCAGTATGTACATATGACAGTGATATAAATTATTTTATGCAGATTATTTATATAAATATAAATATATATATATGTACAGTATTCATCCATATGTCAAGATAGTTTTGAGGTGTTTTGTACAAAAACAGTTTACCAGTGTTAATGATATTTTTGTTTGTTGTGTGTTTTTATACATCAATTTGCTTTTAAATTGCATTTCCCGATTTGCTAAAGTTGTTAATTTATTGTTTTAGAAATAATTAGTGTTATAGAATAACCGTTTTGAATTGTTTCAAACACTGTGCCATATTTAAATTTGTTTTAGTTATAAGTGATTTTTTTATTAGAAATTCTAGTCCATATTGATGATGTTTTCTTGTTCTATACTCTGGTAATTGTGAATGTTTAGAATTTTATCCTATGCATAATGAATCTATTTCATTTGCTTTTTTTGGTAGCTATGATGAGATTATGAGTTACGTGAAAGGTAAATTAAAATTATTTGTTTTTTATTATTTTACCTGTTTTTAATCTTGAAATGATGCAGCTTGATGCATATTTTGTATTATTTTTACTGATTTAGGAAGCAGCCATAAAATGTTTATTTTACATCTCATTTTTAAGATATTTTTATTTGTTTCTCAAATGCAAGCATATTAAATCTCATTTAGAATTATTATTAGAACAATATTAGTAATAAAAATGCTACCAAAGGAATTGTATAGATTTCCACCTCTGTGTAATAAAACTTAAGCAATATTTATTTAATTATTCTTGATCATTGATTATAACTTATTTGTTTTATTTTCTTGTTTTGTTTTCTTGTAAGTGGAACTGTTTTAAGATTAGTAGTGCCTTTATGTTTTTAGCAATTGATGAGAAGTCTTGAGGATACGGAGAAATTATTTATAATTTTTAAATTGTTTAGTTTTTTAAGTTGCATTTTTTTTATAATTTCATACATTTCCTAGGCTAGCTATTTTTGAATGACAAAATTATGAAAATTATTGCTGATTAATTCTGTTATGTAAATTTTCAATCTGAGATTTGATTTGTTAAGAATCTAAAGTTAGAAAGATTTTCATAGCATTCTGTTAAATCATCTCCCTGCCCTTCTCCTTTCTGTTAAACGAAAGTCAAAGTGGCATCAAAATGTGAATTGCTTACTTGTTTTTTAATTGTTGCAGTTAATGTTAGAATCACTGAATGTTAATTGCACCTGTTAAAATTAAAATATTTTTTATTAGAATAGCTTGCATTTATATTATCCTTCTACTTTCAAGTTATGAAAAACATTACTAAAATTATTTTTGCATTTTATCAAAAAATACAAAAAAAAAACAGTAATGAATTTGTTACTTGCTGGGTTTCTTTCTTCTCTTTCTCTCTTTCTTCTTTTCTCTTTTTTAAGCCTGTGCCTAAAATTTTCTCCAAATATTTTTAATAAAATATCCATAAAGTTAATTATGATGGAGATTTCTGCATAATTACCATTGGATATGTGTTATTTTCAAAACCACCTTAAAAGGTTTTGCTATGGGAAAAAGTTATCATAGCGCAGAATCTTTTACTAGAAAGTCGTTATTCTGAATCAATTGATTGCAATAATGTAAGATAATTTGTTCCTAAAAGTTAATTATAATTTATACATATCATTACAAAAGTTGTGTGTTCAAATTCAGTTTCACTCTGATGTGATTTACATGCATTCTTGCTGTATAGATGAGTCTCTGTATATGATAATTTAGTTGCTCTTTGTGTCTGTATTTTCTAATCTTATTATCTACGAGTAAAATAAAAAATGAATGCTTTGTTATGAATTTGTGCACTTTCATTTCTCTGTATTTCATATTGTTTCAGTGGCCAGTACTTTTCAAAAACTAAGAGTATACAGAAATATGCAGTGTATAATTAAGCCCAGTCAAATTATCCTGAGTATTATCTTAAAGTATTTAACTAATGAAGTCTTAAACTATTAAAAAATTTTAATAGAATTTTATTTCAAAAACCACTTGACAATATTCTGTATGATGAAATTATACAGGGAATTCAGGTAGGTCTTTTACAAACTTTAAGGGCAGGTCGGGGATATAGACGATTCATTTTTTGCAATAGAACAGGGGGCTCTTTGTTGGTGAATTAAGTCAAAGAAAAGGATACACCAGATAAAATGTGAAACCCAGATTGAATGAAATGCAAATTTACAATAGCACAACAACACAGTTGCATGGATTGCATCGTATGCAGCATGGCAGATATGATAATGGCAAGTAGGACGTTATATCAATAACAAACACTTAAAGTAAGTGTTCAAAGGCTGTGTTGTCTGAAGTGATACACGCTTCACATGTTGTTATTTATGTTACCGGATTGTTTTTCTATTGTAGAGTTGTATTCCATTAAATCTGGATTGTGCATTTCACCTGGTGTATCCTTTTCTTTTACTTAATTCTCTGACAAAGATCCCTTTGTAAGGACGGGCCCTTAGGCTACGGCGAATTCGACTGAGAGCTGAAAACGTGTCAGTGATGTTCACACGGGACGTTTAGCGAATCGTTACTGTATGGTGGCGCTGCAGATTAGGCTTTCGTAGCTACCACATTCGTCGTTAATCTTTCTGAGTGAGTGATATATGTGGCTCAGAAATGGTGATGTATTTGAATGAAGGATTTATTTGAAGAGCTCCCATCGAAAAGAATTCAGTGCATATAATGAATAAAAATTTAACTTATAATGTATGGAACTGTTTCAGAAAATTCTCAATTGAATTCAGGATAACATACATTAGTATATAATTTTTTGTTTTTCATATAATGTTCTCATAAATTAAAGAATATCCTATGGATATTCTGCTTATCCTGGTAAATAGTAGGCATGTAACTGAATTTAAAATTTCATTTTGATAAAAATTCCATATTGAGTTATTTTTAAACAATATAACAATTCATAATGATCATTGCATGTGTTATTTTGTAGGGAAAAAAATCGCTTTAAAAAGTAAGCAATTTCATATTTTACGAAGGCTAGGGATGAGAAAAATTATTTTTCAATATATTTTTATTTATGATTCTCAAGTAAATTCGAAAAATAAAATTTGAACATGAACTGAAAAGGTTATACGTTATACTGAAAAATTATATGCTAAATATTGTTCAACTGACCTAAAACTAATAATTTTCAACCGGTTCGTTAAAAAAAAATATTTTATCTGCTTTCTGAAATTTGTTAAAATGAAGGAAAAAATTGCACACCTTTAAGATTCACATCATTGAAATGATTAGGATGGAGTCGCCGAATTTGGACCATCTGGACGTTGTTTACTGTACTGTGGTGGCGAAATAATTTTAACGAAAAACAAGTAATTGAATTTTTTTTGTAGGTTATTTATTTATTTTCAGAATAGCGTAATTAACTTTTTATGAAATGGACGTTAAATTAGGAAAAAGCAAATTAAAGTTTAGCAACTTCCTTAATATCAAAAATTTGATTCGGACCTACATTCCTGATGATAGAACTGTACCAAATTTCATCCATCTAGCTATTCATGTTTTTGAGTTATAGTGTTCACATGAATACGGATAGACGGACGGATTTTGTCCAAAATTTGATAAAAATCTACAAATTATGTGTCAAGATCACATACCAAATTTCATCCCCGTAGCTCTTAATACTTTTCGAGTTATCGTGTTCACGCAGACAGACATAATTCTACAATTGTGTTTTTCGGACTCAGGGAGGTCTAAAACGTGGAGATTCGTCAAAATCTCGAGTTCGAATTTTTTGACGATTACAATATTTTCTCTTTGTATATTTCCTATACGAGAAAGTAAAAAAAAATTAAATGTAGAAGGAAACTTGATGCATTTAATGAATCAGCGACCAGTTTAATTAATGTATCAGTGAAAATCTGAATATAAAGCGAGTGCCGATGAAAAGACTATTTCCTTGGAAAAAAAAACCCCGTCCCCTCATATTATCGTAGATACAAATTTTAGCAAAAGCATTTCTTCACAATACGCCTGTTAAAGATATTTATAAGCAAATAAAATATGAATATGCCTTTATAATAAAACAGTTTATTTAAGCTTTTATTATCAAATAAAATGTATTATAATTATCCTTCTAAATAAAATATTACATAAAAATTACAATTCAATAATATTTTCGAAAGTTATCTCGAAAAAGTGAAAAAAATTAACTTGATATTACATTTTCATCTTGCACAAATACAGAAACATTCGCTTTAATTATTTGTAAAAATTCATAATATCAGCATAACAAAATATAATTAATCGAAAAAGAAACAAAAAAATGTTTTAAAACATCTAAAAACTTAAGTTTTTATTTAACTTTAAAGAACAGAATCGGTGCTTGAAGCTGCCATCCGGGTAGAGCGAAACACGCTTAAAAAAAAAAAAAAAACGTGTGAACACTGTCACTCGTTACTATGGGACCATGCGACGATTTGCCGGCGAAACCGGAGCTGTATCATTGGGGAAGGATGAAACACTGGTTACATAACTTTGCCGCGCCAGTGAGAACACGGGATCACATGTCGCGTCACGGCTGCAACTTGCGGCGTAAACGCTCCGTGTGTTCGCGCCCTTAGCATTTCCAACCTCATGTTCTATTGCAAAAATGACTTGTTTTTATATCCCTGACCTGGCATTAAAGTTTGTAACTGAACACTCTGTATTTAAAAAGATAGTTTTTTTATTTCCCAGAATTCATTCTATAAGCCTTAAGGTTAGGCATTTATGATCAATTGTTTCTTATTGTGTCATATTTTCAACTCTACTAAACTGTTTGGTTGTTTGAAGTTCACATACAATCGATCAGTTGCAGTAGATAGCATTTGTGTACATGCTGCCTGCTAATGTTGCAACTAACAAAATTATTAATAAGAAAGCACTTGCTTGTTACTTTCTCGTATACAAAGAGAAAGAAAATTCGAACTCGAGATTTTGCTTAATTTTCCACATGTTAGATCTCCCCGAGTCTGAAAAACACAATTGTAGAATTATGTTTGTCTGTCTGTGAGCACGATACCTCAAAAACGGTTAGAGCTAGAGGGATGAAATTTGGTAAGTGATCTTTGCACATAATTTGTAGGTTTCTTTCAAATTTTGGACGAAATCTGTGTACGGAAAGTCTGGCTGGCTGTCTGACCGTGTTCATGTGAACGCAACAACTCAAAAACTTAAATATCTAGATAAATAAAATTTGGTACACAGTTTTTCATCCGGAATGTAGGTCCGTATCAAATTTTGGACCAAATCCGTCAAAATGTTGACTGTCTGTCAGTCTGTATAATCGCATGATGTGAACACGATAAGTCCCAAACACAACGACTTAGATAAATGAAATTTGGTATGTGGTCTCCTAACCTTAATTGTAGATGAGTGCCAAATTTTGGTTTTAATCGGTTGAGAAATAGGTGTTCAAATTCCATATTAAGTTTCTTTACTATTATTCGACGGGAAAAAAGACGCGACCGCTTCACGCGTTCTTTCCCATCCTGTGTTAGGGAATGGCTATTGTCGCTTGGGCGAATTTTTTCCCTTCCCGTGTTAGGACGCATACGAGAAAGTTTAGGGGAGACCACTCCCGTTGGTGTTATTATATATACATTGGTGGATTTTGAGAAAATGAGGACACCATGTAAAGTAGTTTTGAGGCTCCTACCCAATGTCGACATCGCTTTAGCACTGCGATGTGCGTCAAATAGATTTTGAGGTCTCCTATAGTTTTGAGGCACGAGGCGATCCCCTGTGAGAAAATCAGCCTCTGTATATAAATATATAGAGCTCGAGAGCACTGTATATGTATAGCATGGAGGAAAGGAAAATAAGATTCTTTGTATATTCCATAATCGGCGACAGATGGTTAAATGGAAAATTTCGCACCTTACATTCCATTCTGAAGGAATATCTAGAAAAGTTAAATTTTACAGAATGGGTGAGCCGAGTTTTAATGAATATCATTAATTTATCCGTATGTAAAGCGTCTTGACATAACATGAAGACGCTCTATACCACCAGAGAAGAAACTAGGCGTTGTTTTTTAAGGTAAGTAGAACACATTTGTAACGAGTTTAAATTATTTTTATTAATTGAACACATCACAAACCAAGTAAAACACTTTCTTGCTGAAGGACTGGAAATCGTCATGCAACTTTCCAGAGAATTCGAAGCTGACCAAAGTTGCTCATGTATGCTCGAAAAGTGTACTCAGAAAATCCTGTAGATTGTATGAAGTCGTGTATGGTATTTCCTTGTAAGGTGGTCATTTTATTATCTTTTATTCATGGCATTATTTGAAGAATATTTACTTTTGTTCTCTGTGAGGGATTTTAAAGTACTAAGGGGAAAAGTAAAGCTCGGTTGAAGACCAGGGGTGTATTGGATCCGGAACGCCGTTCCGGCAGTGTTTTTTTTCGCAAGAGATATGAATAAGAAAAAATTGTGAAAACGTCCTTAAAACAGCGCTATTTTTGTCATCCAGGTTAGAACGTTCCGGCACTGCTAAATTTGCGACTACACCACTGGTTGCGAACTACCTTTCCGATCGACGGGCGCGGTACAACAATTAATTTTTTTATTTATTTTCCGTCTTCCTTTTACGTTTTTTATTACTTTTTGCCATTTTCGATTATCACTGAACTCTTAAAGTAAGCCAATTAGAATAAAAAAGAAAATACATGTTTTAAAACAATTTCAGGGGGGGGACTGCAGCCCTAATGGACGAGCCGCCACTGTATTCAAGGTTCTCTTAACAACGTAATTTTAAACTTCAGATTGTGTTAGATATTTAACCCATATTCTATTGTGACCTTGTGCCTGTTCTGTTCATTGTCTACATAAATGTCCCTAATTGAGTCAAATAACTGACTATGCCATGTAATATCTAATTGCACATTGTCGGGACTATCTTCACTTTCCTATTCTTCTTGTAAAATATGCATTTTATTTCAACATTAAAATGACCCAGCATATTTTATGGCCAGCGGCGTGTTAGCTGGATTAAAACATGTTGAAAAAAAATAAAAACATAGCGACCATAACCTTTCAGCTTATGTTTCTTAATATAAGCAAAGCAATATCTCGGAGAGCTTGGTTTACAGATTTCACAAAAATCTTGATGAAATAAAATATGAAAGCAAAATGTATTAGGATCCTATATCAGATTACAACCATGAAAGAGAAATATGCAATTAAATATTTGTTTAAACAATGAAAGCGGTTTGAGTTGCGTTGCAACAATGGAAAGTATTGTTGCAAATCATGTCAAATTTTTTTTTAATTTATTAAACTTCAAGAAAACATTGTACGGAAATTTAATTGATATCATTGGAAAGGTAATTTTTTGCACTTTCAGATAGTGTAAAAATGATATTTGTGCTGTAATATTTTCGGAAGTTATTAAGGAAAAACGCCGAAATTTTAATTAAAATTTCAAAAAAGGGCTCCGAGGTGCGTATTACCACCCTTCAAAGTATGTTCGTGCCAAATCACGTAGCTCTAGGTCTAGTGGTCTGTCCTGTAGAGGACAATCACAATCACACAGACACAAACACACACACATTCTCCTTTATTATTAGTAGATATTTTTTGCATAATAATGTTTTTAGACTGGTATACTATCTGTAAATTACGTGATGCAAAAATCTTTTAAAACGCTGTACAGGGCAGACCGTTGTACTGCCAAATTTGGTATGCGGTTACTTATTTGGTAATAGGTACTCACTAAGGAAGGTTTTTTTCAAAATTTAATTAATTAAAAATTAATTGAAATTTTAACGTTTTCCTTCAATAAATTCGGAGCACGTTTAAGCGCAAAAATCATTTTTACACCACTTTAAATATTAGCTTTTCAGTGATATCCATTTAATTTCCGTGCAATGTTTCCTTTAATTTAAAAAAAAATCAAAATTTATTTTGCAACGACTGATGCAATAGATTTTTACCATTAATTGGCCATTGAAATGCTCAGTAATTTGAAAAATTGTGGAGTCGGCTTTACCTTACCTTTTAGCACAACCTTTAATTCAAAGAATTAGTGAATTTACATTTCAAAAAAATTAATTTCTAAGCGTACTTTCTAGCGCACTTTTGTTTCAAAATGAATAGAAATATTTCGCATTTTGTATTATTTTTACATAATTTTTTGAATTTATAAACTTGACTTAGAAACGACGGCGAATTAGTATTTAAAAATGCAGACTATAAAATAAATAATGCTTTGTAATCTAAAATTATCATGCTACGATGTTTCGGATAAGAAATTTGAATTTTTTTGTCTGTTCATTCATGCTGGCATGAAGGTAAATTGTTGCATTTTTGTGTTATCGTACTAAAACAACAACAAAAAAACACATACTTTTTTTAGATGATTTTTGGTACTTGCAACAAAAAGTCATACATAATGATCTCAAAATTAAATCTGCTTTGGACTATACGAAAAGTATTTTGGCCAAATTTTCCAAAAATGGTGCCAGATTCGCAGCGAACTCTTAAAACTTCCATCACATCACCCGGTAGTTCCGAGCACCAGAAAAAGTCCAAGAACAATGCTGAGAATTTTCTAGCGGTGAAAAGATATCATGATTTAAGAACATTAAATGCGAATTTTTATCCTGTAATTGATTGCAATTATACCCATTTAGATTGAAATTATAAAGCTCCAATGATCAACCCACGTTTTCGCCGAGAACTCTATTCCATCAATAAGATAAAGGGGTCTATACTGGTACCCCCTTTTGGTTTGGGAAAGTCACTTTTTCTGTTGTTAACAGCCGGGAAAAGTGACGTCTCCCAACCCAACCGGGGGTACCAGAATAGACACCTAAATTTTAATCTTTACTATACCATTAAAATTCTACTTACTTCCTTCGGAAAGAAAAATTCAAAGAGGTAGATGATAATTGGGAAAAGACTCCAAACTTGAAAAATCTAACTTTTAAAATTAATTAACTTTCTTTTAACTAAATAGTAATTTAATTGACTTTTATAGGAGAACAATTCACTTAACTAAATAATTCAAAGATTTTTATTTCGAACAGACAACACTAATGTAATTAAAAGGACAATTCAAGATTAGATACTAAGCCGCAATGGTACGTTGTATCGAGCGCAACTCCGTTACCGGTATCTGAAATAGAATAAATGCATATCTGTTTTAAAAAAAAAGTTTTTTTTTTCCCCGGAAGAAAAACATCACGGCCTCTGTTTTAAAGGTTTGAGGTGCTGTTGAAGGAAAAAAGTAATTTATTCATTTATGTTTGTTTTCTTGTCTAACTAGTTTGCACATTTAACTCATTGACTGCCGCGTCACCCATATTCAAGTGATGCGTATATTCGGACCTTCTATCTAATTAAGAGGGATATCTAATTAGATAGTAGGTGTGAATCACGGGAGTGATTTCGAAATGCGTGATCGGCAGCCAACGTGTTAAAAAAAATGGAACGCATGCGTTTACTTCAACTATGAATTTGACTAACATCTAAGCAGTGGCGTATCGGTAAAGGGGGATATAGATGCCCCGGGCTCCAGTTTTAGGGGACGCCATAGAGTCGAAACTTAGATGAGTTCACGCTGTTTTTAAAGTAAAATCTGATGAGAGGGCAAAAAATAACATATCCCTGGCGTCATTTAAGCTTGGTTAAGCCACTGATGACGACTGGGACAACAACAAAAAATCATATTTTCCGGGTGTCACTTACTCTTGCTACGCCACTGGCCTTGGTGGCAAAACGTTACTGAGCGTTTATGTCACTTTTTAAAATCAAATACGGTGAGGGGCGAAAAAATACCATGGCCCGGGTGCCTTTTCCATAAACTAGATATATCACTGATGTTGACAAGGGGGGCGAAATTCGCATTATGACACGGGCGCCACTTACCTTCGCTACGCTATTACATCTAAGAAAAATTAAAGGAGATTTGAACCTCTAGTTCGAAACATCGAAGCTTGATAATGTTTAGGCTTGATTCGACTGTCTTGATATTATTTTTAAAAGTGTAATCTTATTCATGTAGCAATGATAACACACACACATACAAAAATACGTATCAGAATATAATAAAAGTATCGGAATATTTGATATCGTCGCAAAGCGCGCATGTATACTACTGGGATCAAAAAGTATTGGGAATCATGTCATAAATCAAAAGGTATCGATCTAACTGTCAATCTTTATTGTATTTGCTTCAAATTAATCTCTTCTGACTGCACTGCACTTCTGCTAACGTTTTTTACAATCCTCAAAACATGCTTTAAAGTCGTTTTCGACTAATCAGTTCAGGGTTCGTAGCAATTTTTTCTTTATTGCATCAATAGACTTAAAACTGTGACTACTAAGAGTCAGCTTCAACCGTGGAAATATCGCATGGCCATATCAGGTGAATACCCCTCTAAGCGTTTCACACTTTTTTTCCGTTCCTCATATTGAGTTCAAAAGCAGATAATTCATGTTCATGTGTATAATTTGTTAAACTACCATGGATAAAATATTCTTAAGAGTCCAGAGACTCGATTAAACGCAATAAAGATCCCATTATTCAACTTTAAAGCCAATTTTTAAGACTTTAAAGCTACTGCATCAAAATAGCTAACCGCTCAGAGGGATACAGAGCTTCTGAAGCGTATTTGCTGATGTTTTTGTCAAGAAATCGCGAATAATGGCACTGTGAGAAAGCGCATTATCGTGGTGCAAAACCCGTGAGTTATCTCGCCACAATGCAGGTCGTTTTTGACGTTTTCCGTATAGGAACTTGTATAATAAAGTCTGTAACTGTTACGGCCTTATTCACCATCCATGGTTAAACCATGATCAGCAGTTAAATGATGGTTCTGCTATAATAATGCGAAAGATGACCGAAATGCGTCGTCAAATGTATACCCTAGCGGGTTGCTATTTTGGCCTGGTATCTCAATTTCTCTGTTGTTGGCGATTTTTAAAATTACCCTCAGCCTTCGAGCCAAAACGAGTTTCTCGCCAA
>BGPR01000701.1:397633-438861 GCA_013235015.1 Araneus ventricosus
ATATTTCTAGCGTATTTGCTGATGTTTTGTCAAGAATGCGAATACGGTACTGTGAGAAAGTAATATCGTGGTGCAAAACTCGTGAGTTATTCCTGCCATAATGCAGGTCGTTTTGATTGCTTCTTCATAGGAACTGTATAATAAAGTCTGTGTAACTGTTAAACGTTGAAAACTAAGCATCAGTTATCTGATCTGATCTGCATGTTGATGATTAGACGACTAAAGGAATGGTCCAAGGCAGAGCGCAGATTCTACAACATCTTTAATATTTTTTTATTACTCGGCATTCTGTTTCTTGATAAATACTTGTCTTTAAAAGTTTCTGCAACATTTTTAACCTCCAACAGTCGGTAACGGCGTACGAGATACTTATATATCGTATCAGTTCCATTTTATATCATGTCGTTTTACAAAAAAATAAATGCAACCTTTATTTATAAAATCTAAGAAAGATATATATATATGGCTAATCTCTTTACCTAATTTTATTTCAAATTCTACATTATATATTTTAAAGTCTTAATGTATTCCCAAAATCACTTTAGGGGCCAAGTGGTGGCCTAGGGGCAGGCTGTCTCGGCCCTGGGGCTGAGGGTTCCAGGCCCGGCACCTGATCTCCACCCGAAGCATCTGCCGTGCATGGGCCTCCAAGGCACGCCAAATCCTGCACGTAGTGGGTCAACGTCCTCCCTGTGGTGTGGCGTGGAACTACTTGGAGAGTAAAAGCCAGCTCAGGTGTCTCTCGTACCATCGCCGAGGTCTTCAAAAATTACAGGTCCATCCTGAAAATAGCCCTCGTTCTTCAAAGAGCGACGTGTACCATAACTAACTCAAACCATAAAGCTAAACCAAAATCACTCTTTCAACTCAGTGCTGGTTCGTCTACTTCCGCGCTGGAGGTGACATTTAACTTATGTCTATCTGGTCCCCGGTTGTTGCAGAGACGTCGCTTACTTTTCTCACGTTAACAACGGAAAAGTGACGTCTCCTGCTCAACTGGGGCAAATTATGAATAGACTTAAATTTTAAATCTCTCGTTTTGGCATATTTATTACAAAAAGAATATTTTAATCGTTTCCACGCGCACACAAATCACGAAATCAGCGACATATTGCCGCCATGCATTTTCCCTAAAACACTTACGTAATATACTAAAAATAGCTATTACTCCCTTCGCTTTGATCACGTGTCTATCTGTTAAATCCCTACCTGAGAAAAAGCAGGGATTTTCTATTCTCTTTTTGGCTTGAAACCTTATGCTAAGATGTACGTACACTCCGTCACTCTCCCATAATAAAAGAAAATTCGTTAACAACTCGGCTTGTTTTTATTTAACGACTACTACAACGAAAACATTTCATATATATAAATATATATATATATATATATAAATTTATCAAAGAACGATGTAAGTATGTAATACGATGCACAATATAAGTATATTTTGCATACTCGCGACTATTGGAGGGTTAATGTTTTTGTGGCAGAAATTGCATTGCTGAAACAAAATTTAATGGACGTTCTTTACACAATTACATTCGCCATTTCAAAAAAAATCGACAAAGCTGAAATTTTTATCTCATTAAAAGCAGATTTATTTTTTTTAAGTTGATCGCTGGGCATTACCAAATTTTCTTTTCGTGTTATTTCCTATACAATGTAAAATAATCAAAGGTCTGTCAGTACTTTAAATAAGTTTCGAATCCAATTATATGATTTTATTATCAGGCTATTTAATAATCCCTATGCCTCCTTACAGAACTTTGGAAACTTTTTACACTGCTTTTAAGACAAAATAAAAACGTAAAGATAACTAAGCAAAATTTTCCATATTATTCATATACTGTGCATTGACTGTTTCAAATACTACAGTACAAATTATTCAGCCCGATGTATTCGATACAAAAAGAAGCGAATAGAATTGACATAAAACGCAAAAGAATTTATATCGATTCTTTTCCGACAATTATGAAATTTTATTGGAATCTTTTGTATTTGTGTGTATGTGAACGCGATAACTCCGAAACGCAACAAGCTAGATAAGGGAATTTTGGCATGTAGTCTTGGCATCAAAATTGTAAACCTCTACCAAATTTTGAACCCAATCAGTTGATGGTAAAAGATCCTAAATGTATTCTCAATTCTCTTCAGATAAGGTGAAGCTAAGCACAAAACACGCCATGTTGTGGATGTATACGAGAAAGTAGGTGGGGGAGATCACTCCCTTTTGGTTTAAATAATCAGCCGGGTAAGCACAATATGATAGCCAACTTAATAATCCAAGTGTGGCTCCGCCAAAATTCACATTGGCATATGAAAGAATGAAATTTGATGCTACTAATTTATTTTTTTTTTCTTTTCTTTCTTCTTCTTGATCAGTATACATCAGGTCTGACAATATTGAATAACATATTGTAATTTTCTTTTTCATTTGATTTGTCACAACATCAGTTATTAATTGGTCATATACAATATGACCAATTACTAACTGATTTACAGTTGCTCCACTGTACTGATAATACTTTATTGAAGGAATGTACTTAAGATAATTGATTAGGATTTTTTCTTCAGTAGTTGGTTGGTTTCTTTCTCTTCTAGCTGCTTGCGCATAGGCTTTTCTTTCATTGACGGTATTTTCAATTCTTGGATAATCTTTGCATCCTTTCCAGGAAGCAAAATGACCTTTTCATTGGAGTTGATGCATGTTGGCTCATCATTTTTTTTCCTTGATCACACAGGCATTGGTAGAGTGCCCTTGGCATTTTATGCAGCGTGGGTTAAATTTACAGGTCCTGGCACTGTGAAAAAATCCGGCACACCGAAAGGACATAGTGGCTCTTGTTTTCCTTCTATATGGCTCGACTTTGATTTTCAGGCATTTTAAAGTTGAACTTGAACTTGAATGATAGGAGTTATGGGATTTGAAGCAACAAAGGCTGTAATCCCCTAGTTCCAAACTAGTCACATTTTAAAGTTTTCAGTTTGGAGATAATCTTGATGGTTTCCAGTCTTTTTGATTTCGATGAAGAAGATGTCGTATGTGGTTTTGGACTGGTAGTTCTTGAGTCTAAGGGGTCTATTCTGGTACCCCCGGTTGGTATGGAGTTGGGTTGGGTTCCGTTGTTAACGTGCGGCTGGCTGTGTTGAGACTGGCGGACTCGGTGAAGAATTTTTATGGGAAAAAACCTTAAACAGTTCGCCAGCAACAACCACCCGACAAATTTCGACAATTTTTATTTCATATGAAAGCTTATGACGTCTAGATATGTCATCAAAGGTTGTCTGCCCCCACCAACTCCCATTTTCGAACGAAATCGAAAAAACATATAGAGAAGGTATGGTGGAGAAGTGTTTTTACTTTCTCGTATATGAAGTATACAAAAAGGAAGTATTGTAATCGTCATAAAAATTCCAACTCGAGATTTTGACGAACCTCCACGTTTTAGACCTCCCTGAGTCCGAAAAACACAATTTTAGAATTATGTCTGTCTGTATGTCTGTGAACACGATAACTCGAAAACTATGAGAGCTACGGGGATGAAATTTGGAATGTCGTCTTTAAATATAATTTGTAGGTTTCTATCAAATTTTGGACAAAATCCGTCAACGGGAAGTCTGTCTGTCTGTATGTCCGAAGTCATGTGAAAACTATAACTCAAAAACTTGAATAGCTAGATGGATAAAATTTGGTACACAGTTTTATCGTCATGAATGTAGGTCCGTATAAAAGTTTGGGCCAAATCCGTCAAAGGGTTGACTGTCTGTCGGCCTGTATAATTTACCATTGAAACCAATCCGCTATCTCCACGCGCATGCGTACGGAAGCAATCGTCTGTGCTCGCGAAAGGAGCGAATTACGTCAGTTTGTCCTTGAGACGGAAAGAGTGAAACCTAGCAGTGAGCGATAGGTGCGTTTTAATCGGTACGCATCTGTTTGAATTCTTTACCTAGATATTTTTCAATTACTATAATGAAAAACCTTCTGATAGTCATTGGATTCTGGATAACAGTAGGTTCGAATTTTTTTAGCCACGCGGGGGAAGGAGAAACGGCACCTTTTGGTGGAAGTATCAGGGGTGGCGTCAGAGGGGGACCGGGGGGGCAGGGCCCCCCGTCGGGGGAAAACTTTTGTGTCCCATCCGGGCAAATTTTTGTACGGGTATTCAACTTTAATTGATAAATAATAATCTGGTGAAAAAATTTGAGACCAATTTCATTACACTCGTCCTCCCCCCTGTCGGGGAGATCGTGCCCTCCTGTCGGGCAAATCGGTCCCCCCGTCGGGCAAACTCTAGCGCCATTCCTGGGAAGTATACGAGAAAGTTTAGGGGAGAACACTCCCGCTGGTTTCTATTTCGTTCAAAAACGGGGGGGTGGGGGCAGGCGACCCATGATGACGTATGTAGACGTCATTACCTTTCAAATGAAAAAAAATTTCAAAATTGGTGGAGTGGTTGAGGCTGGCGGACTAGGTGAAGCTTTTTTAACCAAATTATTTTAAATAATATATTGATATTAAGCGATACATGTTTGGACTGAATAAAAAGGAAGTAAAAGTAAAAAGTTATTTATATTTGATACTAGCAGAACGCGCACGGCGTTGCCCGTGGAATCAGGACTTCAAAAACATGAAAAAAAAATCGCCCACAATAACACGAAAAAGTTTTGAAACAAAATCAAAACAAAAGATACACATTGATTTTCCCGCGATAATTACATGTAGAAAAGCAGTACAGAGTACGTTATTCCAAAACAATAATAAAAAAAAAATTGCAACGTGAAAATCTTTAATATACAGCAATGGTGTATCTAAGTTATGCTGATGCAATACAGTCTCAAACCACAGTACCGTGACGTTTCAAGGTCACGACAGTACCCCCTTCGTCACCCCCCTGGAGCTTGCGTGAAAAGCTATGGCACATTTTACGCAGATGGTAAAGAAACTCTTTTAGATCATCACGAAAAAAATTCTCTCATAATTCAGCGAATTACGTTAGAAGTTCAAAGCCAACTTATCACCCATGTCAGAATCTTCCAGCACTGCTTAATTTACGACTAAACCCTTGCGTCCAACGAAATGATTTCAAATTATTCCTAGCAAAACATGCTAAAAATTGAGGAGAGAATAATTCCAACAGATGGCGCTAGCCGTAGCCAGGGAGAAACTCACCGTTCCGGAGAAAGAACTTCATTCGAAAAGAATTTTTTTAACCCTTTAAGAAAAAAAATTATTAAAAACGAACGGACAAAGATATTTTAACCGTTCTTGTTTTAAATGAGAGATAAATACCTCTGTTGTTACCATAAAAAAACTGAAAATCATAGGTTTATTAGAACGTTGGATGCGAGGGAAAAAAACATTGACAGTTAAAAATATAAGGAGAAAGTGACAATTTTTAAAAAAATTCTCAAAATTCAGTAAATTACGTTAGAAATTCAAAACTAACTTCATTAGAACGGAAATCGCATGCTCTTTCCGATGGTGTATATATTTTTATCGTAAACTTATTCGTAACTATTCTATTGAGAAATTAGTGCGAAAAATCAACCAAAACAACACAAAACATTAAATAAAAAAAATTCTAGATTAAAATTTAAAATTTCGGCTTCGAGGTGCATTCAGTCACCATTACGACTACGTGTGTACCAAATTTCATGGCTGTAAGTGCGATAGATTCGTCTGGACATCGCCGACAAACACACACACACACACGCACACACACACGCACACAAACATTGCCTTTTATAAGTATAGAAGTGTCGGAGTTCGGTTTGAGCCTGCAGCAGTGACGGTCGCTTTTCTCGAGCTATTGTGCTGGTTTTGCGTGGTTGCGCGTCTATTTACCTTTGGCGTTTTCCTTTCTTTTCCTAGATGTTTGAAGCCGACAGGAAAGACCTGCCCTTTTTTTTTCCTCGCCATTTCCTTGGTTTGCCTACATAATTTCGCAACATTTGGTACAATCTGAGTCATTCCATTGTGACTGTCTCTGAACTGAATGATGACTTTACTTTCTTGAATTACATTAAAGAACCTGACAATATGGTCCCTACATTTAATAGAATACAAAAAAGAAAAAACACAGAAGAAACAGAAGAAGTAAACAATAGCGATAACAAACACCTTTTTGCGCGCCCAACGCAACAGCATCCAGTGATTGCATAGAATAGAATTGCGTGTTTCTCGATAGCGTTCATTCTTGCTTCTATATCGGCAGAGGGTAAATATTTTTGTTCTCTAGTCTTTCTATTGGATTTGTTATAAAGGACTATATTGAGCTTTTCTTTTCCTAAAGAGATTATTTCCTTTTTTCAGTTAATAGATAAATTCAGGCCACAGGTGGTATAATTTTTGACTATGTAGTCATGCCCTCGACAAAAAATTTATCCATATTAGAACTCCGATGGTGAGTGGTCTCCGAAAAAGTTCTCCATTCGAGTTCTCTTCCATTTTTTCCATTTTAATTGTTTTTCTTTTATGATCTAATGTATTTTAATTATTAGAGCACGATTTTTTTGTTGTTTAATTTTATAGTGAATTGTTGGTTAATTGTACGACAATATTGTTGATGTGTTTTTTCTTTTTGTATTCTATTATCTGTATTTGTATTTTATTGGAAGTTGCTGCATATTCGCCATTCTGTCTAATACAAAAAGTTTAATTAATTTTTAATATCTTTCGTTAAATTATATTAATTGTAACTGTCCCTACATCTAATGACAGATTTCTAATAAGTGGTAAACCCACAAACGAACTTGTACTGCACCTTTGTCAAAAACAGTTTGAAACAATCAACATAATTATCGCTAATAAGAACAGCTCAGCAAAAATGCCTCGTTAGAACCCTTTTCAACTCCATGCATATATCAAACAAGCGGTTACCGAGCACTCAAATATCACCAATATGAAATATACCTGTCAAGGCAAACTCCTCTTCTTTACCTCGTACCCTGTTTGTGCGGCTAAACTTCTTAACCTCCAAAACGTTTTAGATACTCCAGTGTCTACTGATGCGATTTGGGAAAACATTACCTCTCGATTCCTCATTCCTGATATACCAACGAAAATCACTCTGGAAGAATTAGTGGATGAATTATCTTGTAATAACGATATTGTCTTCACCCATATGCGAATATTCGTGAAACCAAACTCTTCGCAAGAATCTTCTCCAGTTCTTGTAACTATTCCTGGCACCTATCTGCCGGATTCTGTTAATCTTCCAGCGGGCGCGCGTTTGCAAGAGATACTTGAATTGTGCATCGTATTACATATTTATATCGTTATTTTATATATTTAAGTGCAATTTTATTTATAAAATCTTTGTTTACTATTAGGCTAATAAATACAGATAACATAAATAAAAGTTACATTTATTTTTGTAAAATAACGCTATATATATAATACGATGCACGATATGTCGTAAAATTTGCGTAAGAGCTCCCGTTGGAAGGTAAAAATCTGGTTCATAAATCAGAAAATCCAGCCTTTCATAGACAGGCTTCGGCAATGTACTAAGTGTTTCAGCTTTTTTCATCCAACCAAGCGTTCACGGTGGTCCATGTCATGGGTCTGCAAAGTGCAGCAATTGCCAAGGGCCACTCTCTGCAACGTCAAAAGCATGTCCTATGTATAGCAAAGAGCAACAATTGGTTAGAGTTAAAATCCAGGAACCGTCTTGCGATAGGAGAGGCCAACGCATTCTTCAGTCAAGCCTCCAATGCAAATTACGCGACAGCAGTAAAATCAAATATAATCGGCAATGATTTCGAATCCACTATTAATCAAAAAATAGAGTCCATTGTGCAATCTCTCCTAGAAAAAATGGAAAAACAAATCCTTGCTTTTCAAGAAAAATTGGAGCAACAAACTCTTGCTCTTCATGAAAAAATTGAACAGCAAACCCTTGCCCTTATGAAAATGTTCGAAAAAACAGTTGAGATCATGCTTCATAACTTCTTCAACATGATGAACCAAACTGAAGCTAACACCAAATCGCCTTCTAGAAAGAAAAGTGCCGTGAAAAACTTTGTGAACGTTTCAAGCACACCCATGCATTTAGATGCAGAGGGGCACTATACTTAGTTTGGAACCTTTTTTACTTATTCTCCTCACAAGGTTTGTGGGGTTTTTTTTTCTTTTTGTTGTTGTTTCTCCTTGCAAGTTGCTTTTTCTTTGTTTTTTTTCTCTCCCCTCATTCTCTTAATTTCCTCTGTTGCATGACGTTCGTTCTATAGAACTGTAGAGGAATACGGAATAAGAGGAGTTGGCTTCAACTTCCACCTTTTTCTACCTCTCAATTTTGGATTTTCCAAGAAACTTTTTTTAACCCAGATGATCATCTTCGTAATTCAAATATGAACTTTTTTTACTCTCACAGACTAGATCGGTCAGGAGGAGGTCTTCTTACCGGCATACCTAAGACCGCAGCTGGTAGAATTCTCCCAACTTTATTTTCTGCAGATACTAACCTTGAAATTCTTGCTACTGAAATCCACTTTAATAACCATAAATTCATTATTGTTAATTTATACGCTCCACAAGGTTTTGATATAGAGCAGGCAAATTTTTTTTTCGAATCATTTTCGATTCCAGTCATCATTTTTGGGGATTTCAACCTTCACCATCCAATGTGGGGTTCTAATAACTCTACACCTCTCAGCAACAGCTTTGTAGATTGGCTCCAAAATTCTAATTTTGTTATGCTTAACACGTCCAATCTGACTTATACTTCGTACACGGGAACTAATTCTCTACTAGATCTTACCCTGTGCTCAACCTCAATTTATCAACAAGTTGATTGTTTCGTTTCGGATTCCACTTTTGAAAGTGACCATAACCCGGTGGTCACAACCTGGTCACTCTTGGGACAGACCTGGAAAACCATTAAAACGATTGATTGGAACTTCATCATGAAAAACTTCAGAAATTTTGTCTTCCACAAACTCTGATCTCCATATTATTATGCGCAAAGTCTCTGGAATAATTAAACAAAATACGATACACACTGCCTTGCCAGGTAACAACTATTCTCCCTGGTGGAACATTTCATGCCATAATTTTCAATCGTTGAAAAAAATATTTAGGACCAGGGCTTTACGAAAAGTCTCAACTTCGGATTATATTAAACATAAAATATATACAGAAAAACTCCTGTTTCACATAAAGAAGGCAGGCAATATTATTGGGATAAAATGTACAATATTACTCGGAACCCCCGCATGTTTTATTCAATGATAAAATGAATCTACAACCATTCAAATCAAGAAGTAAATGTTTCAAATCTCATCCTACATAACAATGATTATGTTTCGAATCCCCAAAATCAGAGCAACCTTCTTCTTGATTTTTTTTTTCCTAATAATACGATACCTACTCTTTTCCTTGAAATACCCAAGAACCTATTCCTTTGGATTGTAACGGCGATAAAAGCATTTATCTTAATATCTCAATCGAACTCCAAGAAGTGCGAAAAGCGATCCAGAAAACTAAAAATACTTCTTCAGATGCGGATTGCATCAATGCAAAATGGTAAAAAAAAATTAAGCCTCGTACATCTTTTAAAGTTAACCGATTTTTTCCAAGAACTTTTTTCGTCAACCAATATCCCAGAGCAATGGAAACATTCAGTTATTGTTCGGGTCCTAAAACCAAATAAAGATAAATCCAAGATTAACTCATACAGGCCCATCGCCCTCACTTCTGTCTGTTCAAAAATATTTGAAAGGATTTTGGTGCAACGCATAACTCAAAAAATTATTTTATCGGAATCAATTTAGATATCAAAAGTGCGTACGACTCGGTGTACATTAATGGCCTTGTTTGGAAATGTCTTCAATGGGGTATCACGAGGAATCATCTCAAATTCATTGATCAGTTTTTACATAACAGAACTCTACAAATTTGTTGGAGAAACAGTCTTTCGAACACAAAAGTCATTCAGAAAGGATTAGCACAGAGAAGTGCTTTTTCGCCCTTTATGTTTGCCATCTTTATGTTTGATTTCTGTGAGACCTTAGACGAAAGTGTTAAATGTTTCGTTTCCGCAGATGGCATCTTTATTTACTGTTCCCACAGCTCTTTGGAACACATTGAGAAAAAATTGCAGAATACAATGTAGAATGTATACAAATGGTGTAACTATTGGAAGCTATCTATTTCTCTTAAGAAATGTGCTATTGCCGACCTATCAAAAAGAAAATTGCTTTCTACTCCCCGCATCTCCTACGCAGGTTCTCTCCTTCCTTGGAAGGACTCAATAAAATATTTTGGAATTATCTTTTCTAAAACTAATCAGAATGGTGCCATAATCAAAAATCTTCGAGCAAAAGCACTCAGAAAAATTAACGCTTTGAAAACAATCGTCTATAAATAGTACGGCCCCAGAGCAAAAGGCCTGGTTGGCATCACTAACAATGGAATCTGTAGACTTTCCTATTATAGCTGCGCAATCACTAACAAATTATCATAGACACATTTCAAAATTTGTGATACCATCCAAACTATTGTTCTTAGAGTTGCCCTTGACCTTCCAATATGGACACCAAGCATTGTCTTACTGAAAATTGCGGGACAGGAAATTCTCTCTGAAAAAATCAAGAGATTGGGCATTCAATTTTTTACCAAACAATTGGAAAATGTCATTCATTCACCCTTATTTCGGCAATCTTCGAACCCCTGCATCCAACTTAATAAGAAATATCAGGAGGCTTTTACTGGGCTACTTCAGATTTGAACATAACCTCTGACCAAACTATCACATTGCCTAACACACTTGATGTTCTCCAAAATGACATTTGTGAAAATCACCTTGCTTCTTTTAGATTTCAAGATAAAGCTCAACCAACATCCGTGGTTAAAGCACTTTTTAAAGAAACCATCAGTAAAGAATTTCAAGATTATTTTATCATTGCTACGGATGCATCGGAATCTCATTTCTACACCTAAATCTAAGATCACTCTCTTTTCGGATCCACCCGATCAATTCCATCTTCACAGTTGAAGCGCTTGCCATTTGTCAAGCGATTGAAGATCTCTCAGTTCCTGACAACAATCTTCTGATCTTGACACACAGTTTTTCAGTCTTGCAAGCACTTAAGAATTTGTCCATTAAATCCCCCAAACTTATCCTTCGTTTAGCCCATAAAATTTTAATGAGAGCCAAGTTTATTCAAAAAATTGCACTGGTTTAGACTCCGGGTCATTCAAGTATTACCTGGAATGAAAGGGTAGTTTCTCTCTCCAAAAATGTCACGGAGTCGGACCTATACATTGTGTGGATCGCAGTGGAAGATATTTGTTCATATTATAGTCATTTAAGAAAAAACACGATCGGAAACTTTCGAAATAGCAAATATTTAGAAATCCTGGGAGACCTACCCTCCATCTTATTCCTTGCACATTGGCTAAAAAATAGACGTGAGGATATCAAATTACTTGCACTTTAACCCGAATGATTATCACCCCAGCTCTCTTGCACAAATTTGGACTCCACAATAATCCCTTTTGCTCCGTGTGTAATCAAGAAAACACTATCGAACATATTTTTTTAAAGAGCAAGAAGTATTTGCCCCACAGAAGGATTTTCTGCTTGAAACAAAATTTGAATCTTCAAATTTTTTCTTCATATAAAGTCTTTCTTCATACGGTTTGCTCTTCTAAGGTGTCTATTCTGGTACCCCCGGTTGGGTTGGGAGACGTCACTTTTTCCGTTGTTAACGGCCGGGGAAAGTGATGTCTCCCACCCCAACCGGGGGTAACAGAATAGACCCCTAAAAGTCATCTTCAGGTTTTTCTTCAGACGCTGAAACTCTTCGACATCTACTAACTGTGACTCTCAGATACTAGAGGATGACAGCCTTTGCCGCTATATATCCCAAATAGAATCCGACTTCAACTTCGGGGATAACAACCTTTGTTGCTTCAAATCCCATAACTCTTTAATTCAAATTCAAACTTCAACTCCAACTTTATTTGATAATATTTTACCAAATACTCATGGTTGGGATATTATTAGAGACATTTACAAATTTATCTTTAAAAGATTAAAATTGTCAAGGGTCATTAATAAAATAAGGGACATAGAATATTATGCATTTTTATTTATGAATAAAACCTATGATAATTGTAACTTTTCAGATATTTTGGATAAATATAACGTTCATTTTCCTATTCAGAATATAAAAATCAAACAACCTTTTAAATACAATAAGCAAGTTTGAAGATTGATATTTAACTACAATAACATTAAAGGAAGTAGTAATATTGACAATTTCAAATGTAAAGATTATAACAATTTTATAGATATAAAGCATGGACATGTAATTACAGGCGACTTAAATATAGTAAATAATAGTATATTAAGAGAACTAATGAAAAAGGGAACAAAACATAGAATGATAATATCCAATAGTAATGGGAGTATTAAAACACAATTTAAAAAAGATATAGAGAATTTTATTTTGAAAATGCCAATAAAATATAGTATGCCTATAGAAGCTTCTGAGGAGTATAAAGATAAAGTGTTGAGTGATTTGTATGGACACAACTTTAAAACACATAATGAAACTAGATCTAGGATATTAAAACTTAGATAGAGAATCTGCAGAGAGAATTTGTCATAGTTTATGTTGACAAAGTACCAAACAATTACTGTTCAGTAACGGATCCCGAGACTACCACTTTTGGACGATTTTACACTGGAAAGGAGTGTCAGGCAAGGGGTCATATGAGCGCCTTTCCGGAGTTCCTTGTTATGTCACGCTCAGTAAAATGTGAACATTACCCTTCCATTCTTCACTTTCCCCTATTTTGATGAAAATAACTTCGCCCGGCGCAATGCGCAAAAGCTCGGAGGGTTTCCGAATCCGTTGCTAAACAATAATAACAAAAATGTAAGTGTTATTATTGTAAAATACTTAAAGAACATATTCTAAATAATGGGATGTATATTGAAACTAATTTCAGTAATAGAGAAATATATAATAGAATTAAAGCTTTTCATAAGAAATTAAATCTTTATTGTGAGAAAGTGAACTATCCCCATATTTTTCTTACACCAAAATTTCATAAAAATCCTATCAAATTTAGAAGCGTAACGAATGGGAGTTATAGTTATATAAAGAAAACAGGTAAAATTTTACAAAAATATCTGCAAGAGATTATAAAATAATTAAAAGTACAAAATAATACAATTATTATTAATAATAGCTATGAAATTATAAATAATATTAAAGATATAAATATTTATTCTGTGCATACATTTGATTTTCAAGATATATTCAATAGTATAAATATTAAAGATACGATGAAAATTTTATTACATGAAGATTTTAGCTTAAATAAAGTGATTAATATTTAAAAATATAAAACATTAATAGAAGTTATTTCAAAAGAAAATTATATTAGCTTTGACAATAAATTGTACCAACAAATTAAAGGACTTCCAAAAACTAGTAATACACTAGCTAATTTATATTTACACTATTTTGAAAAAGAAAATATTTACAGTAATTCTTATATCATGTATAAATATATTGATGATTTATTAATATGTTGTACAGTAGAAGACTACACACCACAAATTGACTTTTATCCAGAATATTTGATATTACTGAAAACTAATGAAGCTTTTTCTTCTGCAGATTTTCTAGATCTTTAAATAAAAATAGTTGATAATAAATTAAGCACTAAGATTTATGATAAAAAAACACTTTTCAGTTCAATATAAACAAGTTACCTTTTTGGAATAGCAACATTAGTCGTTTAATGTATAGAAATATTGTCTTAAATTATATTCATAGAAGCACTATTTTGGTCACAGACAGAATGAGTCAGCAGTCTCATATCAATGCATTTCTTGAAAATGTTATGAGATATGGGTATCCTATGAATTTCATATATGCTTATGTTAATAAGAAATATTTAACACCATTAAATTAAAGGCCTTTTAGTTTTATTGTTGATGTGATCAAATACAATAGAATTACCAAATATTTTAGGAGATTACTTAAAGTGTTCACAGGTAGATGGCACCACTATATTAAGAATAAGATTGCATCATATATTAATTAATTATTATTTTTATGTACATTTCTAAAATATATATATTATTATAAAACGATAAATTTAATTTATGGTTAATATTTTTATAGTATTTTATAATAGTATTAAAAGCTTAATTTAAAAATAATATTTTCACTTTTAAATGCGGAAATATCTTTAGGATTAGTTCTCAAGTCAGTTACTTAATACTATTTTTAACTACTGAATTGGTATGTTATAAAATTATATACTTTCTTTTTTTCTGATCTTGAAAGATTTTGGGATTTATTCACCCCCTTTTTCGTTTTCCAACAATTGCAATCTTTCGCAGAGGGTTGGTGCCACAAAATCTAGATTTAATGCGATATATCAGTTCCCAAGTCTGATAGGCATTTGATTGTTGGAATTCCAATTTTCTTTTGTCTTTTTCAAAGTAGTAATAGTCTTTAATCAAACTATTCTTTTGTATTTCATTTATATGATTATTGATAAGGTAATTTTATTTTTATTTTTAATTTTCGATTAATATTTGTATATATTGAAAATATAACACATGTTTTGATTAATTGCAATATTTAACTTAATAGATATTCATCCTTTTGTATCTCCATTGAAATTTGAATCTTGATATATATATGTATCAAAACAAACAAAAGACAAAAATTCAAAAACATACAAGAAACAATGCCCCCCAAAAAATAGACAAAAATTTTAATTAAATTGAAAAATATCATGGCGAGCCGCTCGTCAGGAAGGTAAGCTCGCCTATGATATTAATAAGTGCTTTTTTTCTGCTAACGACATATGAAAAACGTAAAAATTTGTCGCTATCCCCTCAAAAAGCACAAGACAATTAAAAATGTAAAAATTCTGGAATAAAAAACAAATACAATGAATACAATTTAAAAAATCGAAAGCAAAAAATCCGAATACAAAAGACCTAGAATATAAATAATACAGTAGTATTCACAAAACAATAAAAGAGAAAAAGGCTTACCACCGCCAGGAATAAGCACACAGGACTGTGAGAAGAACGAGGAAATGTCTCCAAACCAGTTATTGCTGTTGCCAAACAGAGGAAGAAAAGGAGAAAAAGGCCTTGCCGATATCCCCTAATCCACTGCTTGAGATATCGTCGCACAAAGTTTTCGGGAATACCATTTTTTAAAAGTTGATCAACCAAAAGCTTTGATTGCCTCGAGTTTGAATTTTTATTTGAACAAATAGATTTAATACGAGAAAATTGAGTGAGAATTATGTTCCTATAAATCTTAATAGAAATAATAGAAGACCAATAGGAAAGTCGGCTGACACTAAAATTAAAATCCTTTCTTTTGTCATATATATCGATACAAAAGTTATTAACAACATGTTTAATATTCAGATCTAAAAAATCCGCTTCTAAATTATTACTGTTTGTTTGTTTAAGAAGCAATTCTGAAGGATAAATATTTTGCTACGTATTATTAAATGTTCCATGATTAAAAACAATAAGATCATTTACATACCTGAAAGCCTGAAGATTAAGAAGTAAATAATTCTTTTCAAAATAATGAAGGAAAAGGTTAGCTGTAATAGAAAAAAAGAAGATCCTTGAGGAATGCCATGAGATTGGAGAAAAATACTTTCCCCACTGTAAATAAAATTATTAAATATGCAAAAATTACGTAATTTATCCCAATACTCAAAACAAATATTGAGAATATTGTGGTGTCGATTATTTTAATTATTATTTATTTATTCGGCAAATTAATTCCTTTATTTACGTTGAGAAACATAAATCTTAATTCATTGTCTAAATTACACGAAATGTTTTTTTGTTCCCGTTGTACTTTTTGAACTCTGGACAGCTAGCCCTCTTTTGACTTTATACTACCCCCTTGTAGATTACGACCTTTTTCCTTCCACTTTTACTTTGTATACTCCCCCCTTTTCTTGAGAAACGCACGTGCAGGTTTGAATTGCTGTAATTGCTTATTTCACGCTTTTGAACCCCAGTTGAGTTTGAAATTGAAAGTTGTTTCTTGTGTCTTCCGCTCTTTTGTAGAAAACGGTTTGAACCTTCTTTTACTACGCGGGCCAATTTCCTCTTCCTGCCATTTATGACTCTTTGACAATAAGCGTGCAACGGACCACCCAAGTTTTACTATCCTGACGCGACAGATTGTCTGTTTTGCACAAAGACCCTCGTTTTCGAACCCTTCCAAATTGATTAATTATCCTTTGGGTGTTAGGGCAATACCGACCCTTTTTCCGAGAAACCTCGACCTCCAATCAGAAGAGAGTCCTAGCCTCCTAATTGGCTAACTACAGGTCTTTGGGTGTACACAAGGGGTTGCTGGACGATACGGCGAGTCTCTGAGGACAGTTTTGGCGTGTTGGCGCAACTAAATTAATTTTGATTCGATGTCATGCCAATGGAAAAGCTTTACCTTTGGCCCAGGAAGTGAGCGATGAAGGAAAAGCTTGGCACGGCATCTTATTTTTGTATAAGAGGGAGAGTGCTTGACGGAGCGAAAACAAGATTTTTGGAAGAAGATGATGTCTACATAGATTTCCTTTTGGAGCCGAAAAAAGTTGGGTTCTGGCAATGATCTCGGTGTAAAGGTGAACTCTGATGATCGGCGAGCGTGAGAACAGCCATTAGCGGTATGGAAACAGAGGGAGCAAAGCAGAGTCCCTAAATTACAAACTTTAGAATTTCTCCTGAAAGTCATCCGTAGTTCTAACTGTTTGACACATCGGAGCAACTGTTTAGAAGGAGGAGACTCCGTATGTGCGGCCATGGCTGGCCCTTTTACCTCGGTGTGCTGGACTGGCTGCTTCTACTAGGAGAATCGTCCCGATAACCATCCTTACCTGACTTAGAGGGACAAAAGCAAGTAACCAGGAGCCCTGCTACTGAAGTGCCTGTTGACTTCTCCATGCAAGCCTGTTGAAACCACCTGCAGTTGGGAGCTGACTGCCACAAGGTCTAGTGCCATGAATACCAGCTAGGAGAGAGTGAAACTTCCACAACCAGGATTCATGAAATGTATCAGAATTGATCCGAGACTCGCCCTGCCGGCCAGCTCCTTTTGTGCTACTGTTCCGGACCCCTTGCCCAACCGACTACAAATGATGACCTCAGATAAGTTTGATTTTGTTTTGAAATTGAAAATTTTAATTTAACAGTTTTAAATTGGTAGGCTCAAAACCACAGAAATTTAACTTTCGGATTTGTAAATTTTATGTGATGTGCAAACGGCTCATTTAAGTATGAATGCAGGAAGAAGATTTAATTTTTGGTTACTTGTATGCTATGTGAGTTATCTGTGTCCCTAAATACAGGAAGTTGCTTTTGTGAGCAAATATTTATATGTATGTAATGCTGATGTGAATTTGGTATGCATTTTAATTTGTGTGTTTAATTTAGTTGACTACCTTCTCAAGCATCTGCATACTAATTACATTTAAACTACCAGCATTAACTTTGAATAGGGATTTTCAGGACTTTTATTATTTTGGTTGGATAGAAGATATAGTGCTGATATGAACTCTAATTAACCTGTCTTTGACAGACATGTCCAACAGACATGTGAGTGTTTTGAATCCAGAGCAACATTATACATGCTCAGTTCATGTTATGTAAATCCCCACCAAATTGCCTTCATATTTTCTAAAATTCTTAAATAAACTGAAATTAATTTTTATCACAGTTTCTGTCATTTGTTCATGTTTGTATTTTATTCTACACTGTATCCTAGCAGATTATCCAGGTCTGGTGCTACCTTTTAAATTATGTCTGTGAAATGTTATCTGGGATTATTGCTCAAGTATTTTGAACACAAAGCGGGTTTGCTTAAGTTATTTGAATGTACTTGTCATACGATCATTTATCTAGATCTTGATTGCATAATCACTTAGCTTTATTACATTTAATTATAGATTTCAGATAATTTAAAGATAAATTCACACGACAATATTTTTGTAATCAAAAAAGTAAGAGTTAAGCACCTCTCGAAGAGTGGCTAAAGGAATGCTTGTAAAAAGATTTTTGAAGTCAAAAGTCTCAATATAAGAAATACTGTCTTTATTATTGTGAATAAAATCAATAACCAGTTTATTATTGATAATAATCCAAGTGAAACCTTCTGAACAGATGACATTGAGAAATTTTTTAACAGATTAAAGAAAATGTATCCAGGTTGCTTCATGTATGAAGAAATTCCACAAGTGATAAAACGATAAGAAATAGGATTTTTGTGGAATTTCGGATTAATAGTAATGTGAGGAAAGCATAAATTATATTTCTTAATTTTGAAGAATTTATAGAAGGCAAGAATTTTTTTGGTTATTGTACTCATATTAAAGTTGGACTTTTTGTACGTTGCTGAATTTTGAAGTTCCTTATCCAGAAGATTACAGTGCTGCTGTTTGCATATAAAAGCATAGTTATTGGAATCTTTGTCGATTGGAGTGCTGATGAAATTACTTTTTAAGTCTTCAATAGCAATTTTAATATTAGAAAAGTTAAAAGAATCAAATGAATCGGAATTATAATACTGGAGAGAGAAAGACTTTTTCAAAAGGTTATAAAGATTCCATTTCCATTCAATGAAAAATTCAATGGGAATAGAAAAAGCATTAGAAGTTTTTAAACAGAAATCATCAATGTTTTTCAGTAATTTATGCATTATGGAAGGAAGAGAAACTCGAAAAATCGGTCTGAATTTTGGACCTTTTAACATGATATGTTTAAGATCTGTATTCTCTACTATGTCTAGATTACCAGTAACAATATGGCCAGAATCTTTGTCAATTAATTGAGAAAATGAGTCTTTGACACAAAAAAAAGGTAGTTTTTTTTAAGTTTTACAATGTCAAAAGAGGCGTTATTGTAATTGAAGATTTTCTGCCAAAAGGAACATCATATTTAAAAGTTTTTGTAAACTAATGTTTTTAATAGGAAAAAACTGCTGTGCAATCTTGAAAATGGAAGAGAAAGGAATCTCGTCTCCCTGCTTTTTCTCAGGTAGGGATTTAACAGATAGACACGTGATCAAAGTCAGGGCCGTACCGAGGGGGTGGCGAGATTGGCCCCCGCCAATGGCGCAGGCAGAACGGGGGCGCAAAAATGACCATTTAAAAACTTAGTTTAAGAGTTAGATTGGTACGATCTGCTGTGCAAATAAAATGGAATTTGAGAATAAGTCTTCAATGGGTCACTAAACAATACGGGAGCGGCTAGTTGTTTTGTCCAGTGGTCAAGTTGTTAGCTTGTCCGGTTGTGACCCCCTTACACAGAGAGAGAGAGGGCCTGCGCCTTTTCTTGGAATTTTGAGTTTCTTGCTGCCGCAGGAAAAAGGGGTCCCTCCAGCAAGGCGAAAAAAGGGCCCTTCTTTGACCAGTGTGGTTCTTGCCTATAGAGATGGCAAAACAACATGCTTTTTCTTCTTTTTTTGCATCTCATTTTACAGTCGTAAAATACGTAGATGGACAAGGGAATTCGCCTGCCTTAAGATTCTTCTTCGAACCTCTAAGACGGTGATAAGAGGGGAGGGAGAGCAAACAATTCACGTAATTTGACTATTATAAAAGCTCAAAGGAAAAGGGGAATAGTTCTTTTTCTTAAAGTTTTGTGTTTCAGGGTGCGGAGGTCTTATTTTATCTTGTTTACTATATTGTAGGAAGGATAAAAGGGACTCGTCCTTATTGGACGAGTGGTCCTTTGCTGTTTCTTTAGTGTTAAGTAATACGAACGAAATGTTGCATTTCTGTTTTGTTTCATCAGAGAGTGGGCGCATAACGAAATACTTGAACATTCTTTTCTAAGGAGATAAATCAGTTTTAAAGAGGTGAGTTCAAATTATTTCTGTATTTTTAAATTACTTTTGTTGTATTAAATACTTGCCGCCTTCTACTGCCAGCTGATTCGCCCATTTTATTAATTATATATTATTTATGCCAACCAATTTTAAAAACATCAACTTATTTAATTTTTCGCAAGCTAATTGGAACTAAATTTTAAGGCAATATGTTTTGCATCTAATAAAATTAACGATTTTGATTTTTACATTCAATTGTTAAAGTTTTCGGCAGAATGGCTCTTTAATATCTAATTAATTTTTATTTCGATCATGCTTAATTCAGATTTGAATTACATTTATTACACTTTATTTATCTGACTATAACTTGAATGTTTTACCTCATTATTACAAATAAATAGATGATATGGTTTCCATTGAAGATTATCGGCCCTAAGTGAAAACATGAATTTTAAATCGTAGCTAAAAAGTAAATCTATCAAAATAAATCTATTAAAAAAGTAAATTTATTTCAAGTAGCAAAGAATTAACAAAAAATTAGACTAAAAAAACTGGAAAAGGAACGAAGATGGCAGCATTTCACTACAACAAAAGAAGGTTTTATATTATAATAATCAAAATAAATTTTTAATCACGTTTTTTAACATAAGATAAACATTAAATTAAACATTAAGAGAAATATTACATTAAAGATCTGATGAATCAGTGAAATTGGTTTGACTTTCAAACCAGCATTGTTGTAAATTATACATAAAAATATTTTTAAAAAAATGTCAAATTTAAGAAAAAATTGCTCGACAACTAGACTGTTATCATTTGAAAGATAATTTTTTTTGAAATATAAGACGATGTAGAAATTATTTTTAAATGATAATATTTCCGGCTATTATCGCTGAACCCCCAAGCGTCCCACCCTCCCCAAAAAAATTCTTTCTTAAGTTTTAGTTAATTAACGCTTTAAAAAACTCAGTGAGGTGTACTTTGCCACCCTTTTTAGTAGGTTTACACCAAATTTGGCAACTCTAGGCTCAACGGTCTGTCTTGTAGAATGCCAACAGACAGTCACCTATGCATACATGCGCTTTTATTAGTAGTAAAAATATGCGTACAAAAGCATGATTACAAGCAAAATATAAAATTAACATTATAGTATTTCGTGTTGAGAGTTTACAGCATAAAAAATCTAATGTAACTATTCTACACCAAATTCATAATCTCCTTGTTTTTATTTGTCTTGATGATTGTAACTGATTTAACCATAAAATTATATTTTCCAATTATGTATATGTCACCGTTAAAGTGTATAATTCAGTTATTCTATAAAACTGATCAAGTCAGTTAAAGTGTAAAATAGATTATTTATTTCCTACATTACCTAGTTATTCTATAAAATAACTAGGCAGTCTATAGAATAGCTAATGATAGGCCGTTAAAGTGTAAAATAAACATTCTGACATAAAAACAAGTCCGTTTTTTAATAAATTACACACTGATTACAAATCAGCCATAACCGGTGCAAAATTAAAACCACTATAATACTGTCACAAAACTGTAATGTCGCTTTCTTGCAATATTAGTCTTATAGTTTGGAAGAGAGATTTACAGGAATACGTAATGAAAGGAAGTGAATGACACTCGACCTTGGCGACCGTTTAGGCAACTTGGCAACAAAATGAAGGTTCCTGAATCTACAGGAATTGTCTCGGTATCTCTATTAGGAACGAAGTTATGGACAAATTCTACTATAAACGCAGATTCTTTACATTCAATGAGCTAGCGAAGCTACTAGGTCCCGTCTTCTGCTATTAGCAAAGCCGTAGGATGTTTTTTAAAGTTAAAAAAACTTGCCCGGAGCCCACTTTAGATGCCGCAGGCATCGTGAGCTCAATTTTCTCTGCTTCATGTGAGTATTTGAAAAAAGCATATTCCTTACATTCAATGAGCCTAGCGAAGCTATTATTATTATTATCCGGCTCCCGCTGCTAGAGAAGTCGTAGGATGTGGTTTAAAGTTTAAAAAGTTTCCTCTCTGCCCGTTGCAGATGCCGCAGTTTTCGCGAGCGCAATTTTTCCTTCTTCATTTGAGTAATTAAAAAACACAGATTCTTCATATTCAATGATATGATATAGCCAAGCTACTATGTTCCGGCTCCCGCTACTAGCAAAGCCGTAGGATGTTTCTTAAAAATAATAATAAAAAAATTCCGGTGCCCACTTCAGATGCTGAAAATACAAATAACCAATTTGAGGAACAAACAGGCTGCATCAAGTCGGCTATTTTACATTTTAACGATGTGTGGACCGTTATTCTATAGAATAACTGACTTGATCAGTTATTCTATAGAATAACGGATTTCATACTTTAACGGTAACATATACAAAGATAAATGTTATTTGTCTTTTTAAAAGATCGACATTTTTGCATGATATTGACGAAATTTGTCCCATATGCTCTTTAAAACAAGAGCAGAATCACTATCAACTTTTCAAAGCTCAAAAGATAATTAAAATTTCAATTAATAAAAAAGTTGGCAAGATTTTGCTGTCTTTTCGCCGTATTTTTCAAAAATATCTAAAAAATGACTTTTTACGCCATTTTAAAATTTAAAAAAAATATCTTTAATGATACCAATTTAATAATTGTACAATTTTTTTCTTTAATTTAAAGAAATTTAAAAAAATGTATGATTTACAGCAATACTTTTCAATTTTAAAATGGCAAACTAATTTCCTTATTTAATCACATTATCACTAATTTCCTTATTTTTATATAATCGCATGTTTAATCACATGATCCCAGCATGGCGAAGTTCACGGATGAGAAGCTGCCGGATATGTAAGCAGGTTTTCGCTCCCTTGGTGGATACAGTAATGGTGGTGTGGCTCTTAGGGCCCATCTCCGATGACGGGTCGTAGCCCGGTAAAATGAGGGTCGTCGGATGTGCCGCTCGTAATTGGGGCTATTATGCGGGGACTACAGAGCCCCATGAAGTCGTGGCGGCCGGTCATGACGAAAACTAACAATTACTAGATATTAATCTACTTTCTCCTTTTCCTTATTCAGTAAATATGCTTTCGAACTCGTAAGATTTTCATTTTTCAAAGGAACCTCATGAAACGAAATTCTAGAATGTTCTTATATTTTGTATTTTCCGCCATTACCAAAATCACTTTTGAGTACCCCTAACTTGTCCCTCACAGGTCGGGAACCTCTGATCTAGAAAAAGTCATTTGATATGAATAAAATTTGAATTCAGTTCTCAACTTTTAATTTCAGCTCTAATTTCTTTTATTTCTAATTAGTAATTTATGTACTATACGCTATACATAGTGCCAAGCAAATAAATTCTCTTTTATATTATGCAACACATAAAAGCCAATGTTCAATATCTGCAATAAGCTATAGATTTTGTTTTATTTTCTGTCTTTTAGAAAATATGTGCAATTTGTAATTTATTTGATGATACATTTATTTTGTTGTGCACAGTATTTTTCATGAATATAGTTCATTAAAATATTTTTTAAGAATACGTAATCTTTATTAAACCTATTTAATAAATCATAAAATGTGCTAAATTTGTGTATAAAAATATTTGCAGGAATGTAGTTTTTTCCGGGAAGGGGTTTTATAAAAGGGATGAAAAATTATAATAAAAATGTGTCACGTAAGGTGGGGGCGCAGCTTTGCCAGTTCCGCCAAGGGCGCAGGATCACCTCGGTACGGCCCTGATCAAAGTGAAGGGAATAATAGCTATTTTTAGTATATTACGTAAGTGTTTTAGGGAAAATGCATGACGGCACTAAGTCGCTGATTTCGCGATCTGTGTGTACGTGGAAACGATTAAAATATTCTTTTAGTAATAAATATGCCCAAACGAGAGATTTAATATACCTCCAGCGCGGGAAATAGAACGAAACTGGAGTTTAAGAAAAGTGATTTTGGAATACATTAAGACTTTAAAATATATAATATTAGAATTTGAAATAAAATTAAGTGATATTATTACACACACACACACACACATATATATATATATATATATATATATATATATAATATATATATATATATAAATCAAAAATCAAATTTCAGTGGAGAGACAAAAGAATGGAAAGCATTTCAGTAAAAAAGAATGGATGCGTCTTCAGGGAAGGTGAAATCCGTGCAAACTATCCATACTAACCATAAAATAATTAGAAAAATCCCAACACTTTCTGCGAACAGTGTTAGCTATAAGCTAATGTAACACTGTCTTAACCCCAAGTGTTAGGATATACAAAAAGCCAAATATGTTTTTTGTTTTGTTTTTATGTAGTTTTTACTACTGATTTGATTGCTTCTTGTATGTGTGTGTATATATATATAGAGGGAGAGAGAGAATATAAATCGAAAAATGAAAAACGCAAGTAAAGCACAATAACGTTTCTTCAGGGGATGCAGTTATTGCGAATTGCTGAACTACAAAAAGTTTGACATTTTCTTGCAATCAGTTACACCGTAAGGCCTAAAGTAATGATTTTTAAATGTCAAACCAGAAACAAAGATAGGAGTTTTGGATAATTAAAACCAAAAGTACGATGTGATATAACATTAGAGCAAAGTAAGAATAAATTTTAAAGTAAGAATTTATTTTATTGTTTTATATTACGTTTTGCTTCTTTTATATATATTCATCTTCAAAATGAAACATTTTATTCCAACCAACTTACTTTAGTACGGCTCAAAAGAGAATATATATGAAAAGAAATAAATATAAAAGATAATAAAATAGAATAAAATTGGGAGGGGGAGGGAAATACAAGAACGAACTTCCTTTTATACGGCTTAAAAAGAATAATATTTAAAGAGAAATAAATAAAATAAAACATAAAAAGATAAAAGAAAGAGAAAAAATGCAAAAACTAATAAATAAAAACACCCGAAGTAAAACTTTTCTTTATGGATAAAAAAGAATGTATAAAGAGAAATAAATAAATTAAACATCAAAGACAAAAAAGGGAAAAATGCAAAAGTCAATAAATTAAAACACCGCAAGTATAGCTTTTCTTCATGGATGAAAAGAAGATCCGCGAAAATAGGAAAAAAGCCCGAATTTACCACTTAAAATTAAATAAAGAAAAATCTAATTCGAATTTTTAAAAAAATTTACGGCGTTATCACCCTCTTGTGCCAATTCATCATTCTACCAAATTTGGTCCCGGTAAGTCCAACGGTCTGGGAGTGAATAGGAAAAGAAAACATACCTACATATTAAAAAAATTACTCTTTTATATATTCAGATTTAATTAAATCCATGGCCTACTTATTATAAAAATAATAAAGAAAGAAATATCAGCAAGTTTTTCAAGTTCGAATCTAGGACTCGTTGATCCAACGCATCAGTTTCGGTTTTCTAATTGATTCTCATCTCCATTAATATTGATCTCCATTTAGTACCCTATTCTGGTACCCCAGTTGGGTTGTGAGCGCTTCGCCTTTCGACCGCGGGGCGTTAATGGCTTTTTCACGACCGAAAGAAGCGGTCGTATTCTCGTACCTCGGTCGTTTCGAACGTCTGGCTTTTCTCTAGGAAGTGACATATTTCTGCTGCGCGCGCAGAAAATCAAGCGATCGGCATGCGCTAATCATGGTTTCAGTTCCAGTTTTGAATCGCCAAAAGAACAATGGCGAAGCGTACATCTGCTTCCCAATTCGAAATCATGTTGGATTATTTTGAAAAATATCCACAAATTTTAAGTGGGAAAGTTGATCCCATCTTTTCAAAAGACACCAAGGATAAGAGATGGGAAGATTTAACTTCTGCTCTTAAATGCATCTTTCTTGCCTTCATTGTGCTTCATCCCATTGTTCCATTTATCTTTTACAATATATACATTTATAATAATATTATCCATTTACAGAACATAAATTGCTATCTTTTTTTCAATATATTGATGTAATTTTACCTGTTTTCTAGAGAGTGGAAAAGTAATAAACTTGCTTCCATGCCAATTATTTTAACATGAATAAATCTTATAAATTAATATTACCTACAAACCATTTGTTTATTTTTCCAATTATTTTATTAAAGTATAATTTGATTTCATGTACATACTTGTTGCGAGACGGTATACAAATATTATATACTTATTTAAACAATTGGTGATTAAAAAGTAAAATCAAATAAAAGCCAAGGCATTCCCATTCTAATAAAACACTGAAGACAAATTACAAATTTGTGTTAATATCCCCCTCAAACATGCATAACAAAACAGAACAACTCACAGTTTTCAAAATTAAAATAAGATAAGGAAATCCATGCAAACACCGACTTATTTTTTGTATTTTGATGACAAATGTTTCAGCTTATCAATTCAAGAACTTGCAAATACTGCATGAGTGTAAACATTATAAATGTGATTTTAATTTATAATGCATTGCAAACTTTCGGTGTGAGAATTTCCCACTTGTTGAATAAGGTGAGATAGGTGTTTTTACCTAGTTCTTTCATAACAAACACCATTTACATTATATGTTAAACATTTTAAGTTAAAAGACAAATAAAAGTCTTTTATGTAAAGAAGTATTATTAATATGTGCACATCAATAAACTGTCTTTTCTACTTTATGTATATAGTACTTCATACCAGTTTACTGCTTATAAGTAAAGGGATACACACACAAAGTTACTGATGTTAGAGAATGCTAGAAAACTCTGGAACACGGAAATCACAATTCAGTACACAAATAAAAAGTATTTTTTTAATGCAAGATACTAAAAAGATAATATAAAGTGAATAATATTAACTAAATAAAGTTGAAATCTTTTCTATTATAATACCAATTTTTTCACAAACAAGAATTACTTTTTAGAATTTGAAGTTCTAAACTTTGTTTTCCAACACTTAGAGTTTTTTTAAAGTAATTATCTAAAAATGCATTTATAGATGATCAAAGTAACATTTTAAGAATTTGTCCATCACTGTTTATTTTCAAAATAATGTTTGAATAAATTTTCAGAATTAAGGCAATTTCTTGTAGATTTTTAGATGTAATAAAGTCATTTTCAAAATCAAAACAAAATTTGTTAATACTATAATTTTGAAAAATAGCATTGTCTGCATTTGAGATCAAGCAGCTGTCCCCCAACTAAATTTAAAAATAAGGCCACAGTTTTCAAGTGTCTTATCCAACATAAAATTTCTTTTGCAGGCATAACATTTAAATTTCATAGCAGCAATAAACATACAATATCTAACTACATTGGTTAATGGACCTAAAACCTTTCTCCCTTGCTGTACATTTATAATCGATTTTAATACTTAGCCAAAAGGAAAGAACTGCATTTTCATATCTATATCACTAAAATCTTGTGAAAAATTTTAGTCTTTCAACTGCAATCACACAGAGTCATGTTATGACAACTACATACATATTCAAAATTATGCTTACTTTACAGACAAACTGAACTGTGTGGAGGTAAAATGGATTATAGTAAATAAAACACATTGAAATATTTAAGAAATAAATTTCTTATTGTTCCTTACTAAAAAAATGAAAGCTCATTCCTGTTGTTCCGATGAATTGAAATTAGGGTTATTACAAGCAGATTCATTACTTGTTGCATTTTGTATAATTAACATTTCAATTCCATTCGTATATTCAATACTAACATCTCATTGCCATACTAAAAGAATGTCAAAAGTTTTTTGAGTGATAAAGAAATAATTCATTTAGTATTTATAAAAATTAAATTTTGCATCTTAACATTGAGTTATGCAAATTTAGAAACTTTTCATTTTCTATATCTCAAGGATTTCCTTTATAAAATTTGAATAAAATGGTTTAGAAACTTCCTCAGAATCCAAAGATAATGGTTATAATAAGTGTACAAGTACATATATATTTAGACAACAGGAGCTTCCATCATAACTTTCCCACTTGCGGTAAAGAACACCTTCCTTAAGATGTAAGGAGTCCCAAAGAGCCCAGTATCGTTTTGTTGCAGGACTCTCCGGAGCGATTTCTTGCCAAGATGGTCTATCCGCCGAATTTAGTTTTTTCTACAGAATTGGTTTAATAGCAGGATCTTCTAGCTGCGCCTTTTGGATCTCGCATGAAGACCAGGTATCTACAGTTGTCGTTGTTAAAACTTTCACGGAAATATCTCTCTCCATTCAGAACTTTTTCTTGGCATTGGTGCACTGTTTGCAACTTTCTTTACAAGGTTTTCGGGAGAGGGCATCTGCATTTCCGTGAGAGGTCCCTTTTCGATGCTGGATTTCGAAATCATACTCCTGAAGTCTTTGGATCCAGCGAGCTATCTGGCCTTCAGGTTCCTTAAAATTCAAAAGCCATCTTAAAGAAGCATGATCAGTTCGCAGAAGAAATTTCCGTCCATAAAGATAGTGATGAAAATGCTCTATAGATTTGACAATGGCTAGTAATTCCTTACGTGTGACACAATAATTTCTTTCTGGCTTACCCAAGCTCTTGCTGAAGTAAACGATGGCACGTTCCTCGTTTCCAGTATTCTGAGATAATACGGCTCCTATTCCTTCATTACTAGCATCCGTATCCAAAATAAAATCTTTGTCAGTCCGGGGGTAGGTCAAAATAGGAGAAGATGTCAAAGCCTGCTTTAAACTATTGAAAGATTTCTCACATTCATCTGTCCAATTAAAGTTTGATTTAGCTTCAGTTAATTTATGTAGAGGTCTTGCTATTGTAGAGAAATTTTTCATGAAACGACGATAATGTGTGCACAGCCCAAGGAAACTTCGGAGGTCATGTATTTTGTCTGGACGGGGCTAATCAACTACTGCCTCAATTTTCCCTGGATCAGTTTTAACTCCTTCTGCTGAAATAACGCGTCCGAGATAAGTAACCTCCTTTTGGAAAACCCTGCATTTCTTGGGACTTAATTTTAGGTTGGCTTTTTGTAGCCTCTGAAATACTTTACAAAGGTTATTTAGATGTTCTTCAAATGTCCGTCCTACTATTATAAGGTCATCTAGATACATTAAGCAGACTTCTGACGATAATCCATGTAGTGCTGTCTCCATTAGTCTTTCAAATGTAGCTGGGGCGTTATAAAGTCCAAAAGGCATTACCTTAAATTGCCAAAGCCCTTGTCCGGTGGTGAAGGCTGTCTTTTCTCTATCTTCAGGTCGGATCTCAACTTGCCAGTATCCCCTTTTCAAATCCAATGTCGTAAACCATTGACTTCCGTTCAAAGTATCCAGGGTGTCAACTATTCGTGGTAAAGGATAACTGTCCTTTTTCGTGATTTCATTCAATTTCCTGTAATCAACACAGAATCGTGTTGATCCATCCTTCTTTTCAACAAGCACAATAGCCGAAACCCAAGAACCTGACTATTCCTCGAATATTCCGTTTTCAACCATTTCATTAACTAGACGCTCTGTTTCTTCTTTCCTTGCAAGAGGCAAACGTCTCGGATCCCAGATAGCAATTTTAGTTTGCAGTAAGCTTGCAACAAATTTGACATGACAAGAGTGCAAGCTTGAGACAATTTGACATGACAAGAGTGCAAGCTTTCAAAAAGTTAACACAAGCTTCGAAGTCACCATGGGACGAACTTGCAGCAAGCTTGCCGCGTCAAACTCATTGCAAATAACAGCAAGAACAGAGTACGAACACAACCCGGATTAGAGCTCGCGACCTACCGATTCGGAAGCTGACGCGCTAACCACTGGGCCAGTTAAACTCTGAGAGGAGAAGATAAATTTCGCTAATACATCATTCGATTCGATTCGTATACGATTTATTTTAAACTGTTTTCTTCATTAATTTTTTAAATTTTGTGTTGAGAATATGATTTGAAGTCAAAGAGAGAGCGATTTTCGCTAATAACTGCGTTTTGCCAGTAGAATAAATTATGAAATTAGAGTTCAAAAGTAATTACTTTAAAATGGGACAAAATGTATAAGTTTATTTTTCAACTAACATTGATTGTTTTTTTGGTTCAATTTTTTTTATAAACGCTAAAATTTCAACATTCAGAAAAAGGCGATATAGTTTTCTTTAAAGTGCGAGTGCTATATTTAGTAAAAAAATGGAAAATGTTTCAAAAAAATTTTTTATAAAAAAGTTAGTTTTTTCACAAATTATCATTGATTTATTGAATTGATAAAAAGAAGGACGGTCTAGGAGATGCTATTAAAAATAGGATGTTTTTTTAAAACAGAGACAAAGATAATTATCTCTTTGTGATATCTTTGCATCAAGCTTGTTTTGCAAACTTGCAGCAAGCTTGCAATGCAAGGAGGTGGCGCTATTTGTCACGGCGAATTTGTGGCAAACGCGTTTTGCAAGCGAGGGTGGCGCTAGTTGTCACGGCTAACTTGCCACAAGTTCGCTTCAAGTTTGACGCGTCAAATTTGCTATGACAAGGTAATATCAAGTCAAAATCAAACTTGCTGCAAGCTTACGTGCTATCTGGGATATTGTTTGATTGGTGGATGGTCACCTGTGTTAATTCGATGTTGTGTCATATTGCAGTGACCGACATCAGCGTCACATGTCGAAAACAAGCTCTGAAATTATTTTAGTAACTTCCTTGCTGCTCTTCGGTGTTCATTCAGTATTTCAAGATTTTCCAAAATTGAAGGAAGATGTTGTGCTTCAGAAAACTCGCGAGGATGGGCGATGATATCCACCACTGGTTCACACGTCGCAATAATATCTCCTTTGTCCACATCCTTGGGTTTATTTTTCAGATTCAGGATTCGAACGGGGATGACTTCTTTTTTTAAATCAACGAGTGTGGCTGCCACCAAAGACACCTTTCTGGGAGACTTAGCTAGGAAAGTCATTACGGTATATCTGAATTGTTCAGGAACTTCGGGAACTCCCTGCATAAGACATTCTGATCTCGCTGGTATAACGGTTCTTTCTTTTGCCAATACAGAACATAACTATGAATGTTGTACACTGGCTGAAAACAGAGGGATTTCCTCTCCTACTGTCCGTATTTCGTTCCTCTCCAGGTCTACAGTAAAGTTAAATTTTTGAAGGAAATCCAGGCAGAGAATACAGGGATCGGTGATATCAGCTATGTAGATTTCGTGTTGAAATTTTCTGGATCCACATTCATTTGTTGCATTCAGTTTGCCGTGCATTTCTGTCTTTTCACCAGTAGCGGTATTTAAAGAAATGTTAGGAGCCGTGTAAATAAGTTGTTCTTTCAATTTCTTGGCCAAGTCTGTTCTTAAAAGAGTGACGCTTGCACCTGTATCTACCAACATTGGACACGAGATACCACAAATAGATCCTTCTAAGTAGAGTCCATTTTTCTTTCCACAAAGTGTGGAAACTTTCAGTCCTTTTTCAGGGGCTTTATTCAGAAAAGGCAGCCTTCGCCCCGCAAGACGGTCTTAAGTAAATTTTCCTGGTTGGAAGTAATCGTCTGGCACTCCCTCTGTATGTGCCGCTTTTTGTTGCACCTCCAGCAAGTCACGTTCGGGTTTCGTCGAGGAGTGTTGCTCTTTCCAGCAACAGTACTATTAAATAATTTTTCTAACCTGTTAAATAGAGATTCAAATTTATCATCCCGTTCTCTACCGGTGTTACCCTCAATCTCCATTGATCTGACGTGTCTAGATGTCCTCGCAGCCTCATATTTCATGCTATATGCTAGAGCTTATTTCAGGTCCTTGGCATCCATCAACCTCGTTGAATGCTGCGTATCTTCGTCTCTGATGGCGTCGACGAAATACTGAGTTGATAGACTTTACCGAACATCTAGAGGGCACTCAACGTACGCCAGGCTCATTAGTCGTTCCACATCGTCGGCCAATACTTGAAGGCTTTCTTCCGGCTTTTATTGTCTTGTCTTTAGTTCGGTTCTATAAAATTGCTTCAGGTGTCTGTCTCCAAATCTGGATTTCAAAGCTTTCTCGATGGTCGTTAAGTCTGTCAATTTATCACCTGAAATTCCTTGAAGAACCTCCGCTGCTGATCCTCGGAGCGATGCCACAAGTTGAATGGCTTTCACAAAATCCGCCAATCCATTTGTAGAGCACACAACGTCAAACTGAGTCTTAAAAACTGTCCATGATGTTAGCCCGTCGAATGTCAAGGGTTTAACTGTCGGCCAGGAATACATGAATTCTGGATTTGCCGGGAAATTGTTTGGTCTAGTTTCAAGATCACTAAGTCTTCTCTCTAGGTCGCTCATCTTTTCTTGAACTTCGGTTTTCACTTCTTCGATCTTCATATGAACCTCTCCTTTAACTTCTTCAATCTTTCCTTTCACACCTTGGACTTCCTCTTCCATTCTTCCTATACATACATCAATGTAATCCTTGATTCCTTCCACTTGACTCTCGACGTGAGCTCTCATCTCTTCTTTGCCAGCTCGGATTAGATGTTTCATCGCTTCTTGAACTTGTTCAATTCTCTCCTATCCAGATTCCATTTTCTTTTCCAATCCGGCTTTCATCTCTTTTGTCCAGCTTTCATCTCTTCTTGACCAGCTTTCATCCCTTCTTAACCAGCTTTCATCTCTTTCATCACGACTAGTAACATCTCGCATTTTTCATCCATTGCTCTGGTCCAAGGCATACACAGAAAAATCTAAACCCCCCACTTCTGACACCAAATGTAACGAAATTGTCTTGTGGGTGTATGTGAATGCAGTCCAATAAGCAGGATTAAAAAATGAAGCTCTTTATTTTACGAATATTCTAAGAAAAGAAACGTAGCACAAGTATTAAAACAGCACTCATAAAAATTCACAACAGAGATTACCAATAAATCTCAACACAGCGCTCAAAGGTTTCTTATTAGTTCACCAGCTTGCTTGATGATCAAATTCCAACTAACTCTTCTTGGCTTGAGAGCTTGCTTTTATACTTTTTCAACAGGAAGTGACTTCATTACGTAGGAAGTGACGTAATCTCCAGAAAGTTCATGAAGCCGGTTGAAATAGGTTGAAAGTTCGAGGTCCTCCTAGGAAATTCCTTTTGTGCCAAAGTCGCCAACTTTGCCGCCAAGTCGCCAAATTTGTCGCCAATGTCAGCATTTCAATGAAACGATTTTATAGACTTGTAACAATAAACTTGGCAAATTACACACCAAAAGATTTTTGTGACACTGAAAGTCTCGCGGGTTTTTTTTGTTAAAGTGTAGGTTTTGGAATACTCAATACAATTTTTTGAACATTTAACTAGAGATTCACCTACAATATAAGGAGGAAATGAACACGTTTTGGTTAGGTTTTTGCTGCATAAATATCGCATGGAACATAATCCTCATCTTTTTTTCCCTGTACTTAAATTAACAAAATGAATCACTATCTTTTCTGTCATAAATTGGAATAAAAAGTAATTGCCAAATTTTATTTCACTACCAAAATTAGCATTGTGCTGTGGAATGATTCCCTCATCATTGTATTCTGTATCATTATAAACAAAACCTAAAATTATTACTGAAAAGTTAAACATATCCTTTGTAATAACAGAATTAGTCTAAATAAATATATTACTGTTAAAATAATAATTTAATACTTCAATTCATCTGTAGAAATGTTCTTATGTGACAATACTACCTCTTTTTTTTAAATAAATTTAATTCATTCAACATTTAATTTATGAATAATATCCACAGATACAAACTAAATAGGTATGTATATTAATTTAAACCAGCGGGAGTGGTCTCGCCTAAACTTTCTCGTATACTTCCCAAAAAGGTATCATTTTCCCTCTAACTAGGTTTGCCATACGTCACATATACTATTTGTCCCGTTTGCTTCCTAAACTCTGAGTCTTTATAATTTTTAAATGACTTGCGCCCATTTTTATGATTATGTGTGAAAGGAAAATGATAATTTAAAAGATTGCGTAAGTTCTCAATTTTTAAGCGCGCTGAGGTACCACAACTTTATTTAAAGTTTTTGAGATCGAAAACTTACTACAAATATCATGCAAGATTTCACCATACCTTCCATCTGGGGCTCTATCACCATTCTACCGACAACCATTCTTTTGCGAGAAAATGGCCCGTTCTCCCACTCGTGACGTCACATTTCGCGATGTCATCTAAATCCGTTAACATGAAGCTTTCGAAATCGTTTGGGTACCGAGATCCCTATCGAGTTTTAACCGTTTTTTCTCACCACGCTAAAGGCAAGCAAGAAGCACTTTTCGCTAGTGAGAAGGTTGTGTTGTTTGTTTCTCGATACTTTAAATGATGGCTCTAGTTTTGATGTTAGCAAAGAAGATGCAAGAAAGGTTCCTTGCTTAAACAATTATTGATTACATCATATTTCATTGCTAAAAGAGCATTTATTTACCTATGATTTCATGAAAAACAACTGTAAACAATATTCAAAAATGTTATTTTGATGTTTTATACGTGAAGTACTCTCTGGAGTGTATTTGTCTTTATTAGATGCAAAATGATACAGTGATTATAGATGTAGTATTGAAAATAAACATTAAAAAAATCCAAAACATATTTTATTGCATAACAAAGCACATTCATATAAAGAGTCAATTCATTCTATGCATATCATATTCGAGAAATAAACAGATAAAACAATGACATAAAGTGTAAAAACACGATTCAATAGGAAGAAAAATTTATATTCGAGAAATATCAAAGATTTGTCTGTGAACAGTGCACAAAGTCTTCACTTATTAACCACTTATATAACAAATTATATGTTTATTATGCTGTAAAAACTGCATGACTACAACCATTTGAACAAAAGTAAGTAGTTTTCATTAAAACAATATACTTCACAGGCCGACTCGACAGTCGATTTGTTTGTTTATTCTTCGAAATCGGAAAAGTGTTCTCTTTTGATTGGTCGATTGTTTCCACTTCTCGTACTCGCGGAAACGGTGAGAAATTACTCCCTTTGGTTTTACTCGGTTTTGGTGCTAGATCTAAATTGAGGACGCGTTCTTGCTGCCGCGGACGAGGTTGCGATTTTTTTTTTTTTTTTTCTCTTCTCTTTTTGTTCGTTTTTCGCCCTTTATTTTGGATATTACAGGTATTTCTTGTTGCTTTCTACTTTGGGGTTGTTCCGGTGTATTGCGGTGGGGTTATTTTTTGGATTCTTTGATTGATTGTGTTTCTATGTTATGTTCTTCTCTTGAGTAGTGTGCAACACCCACTTGGCTTCCGCCATGTTGTCTTGTTTTGGTGTCGTGAGCATGTCGGACGTTTGAGTGCGTTCACTTGTTTCATTCGTGGTTCAAATAGTGATCGATTGATCGCTTTACTTGTTGGACTAGGGTCCGCAATTTGATAATTATTGATATTTTTGATTTACGGGTCTATTCTGGTACCCCCGGTTGGATTGGGAGACGTCACTTTTTCCGCACGTTAAAAAAGGGAAAAGTGTAAGTCGCTGAGCAACAGTCATTTCTTGAGTTTATATTCTTTACAATTTGTAAATTTAAAATTGTTTCATTGGTATTGCTTTACGGCATTGGCCCTCTCTGCTGGCAACAAAGTTGCATCTAATTTGCATAATAACTAATTAGTTAATTAGAGAAGGCTCTTAGTTTAGAAATAAATCTCGGGAACAAGAAACAGTTTCCGGTGTTTTAAATTTTGTTGCCAGAAACGTAGCTGCTGGTTTTTGTTATAAATTGTTTTCTTTTCTTCTTATTACATTATGTCTAGTGAGTTTTCTAGTGTACAAAATTCGCAATGTGAAGTTTATGTGGAAAATACCCAAAATGTTATTAATAGTGTTTTTAACAACTTGGGCATGATGTGTGAAAAAGGAGAAGTGTCATGTTCTTTAGATGATGATACAGAAAGTAACTTTAATGGTAGCATAATGGACTCCAAAGGAGTTGTAGCAAATTCAAAACCCGCTGATCTGGAAAAATTCTATTGAGAGGGAAACCCTCCTGTCAATAAAATTCCAATAAAACGAAAACGCAAACATTCCCCAGCTACGTCCATTGATAGTACAGGGACTTTTGTAAAACAAAACGACGCAAGTGTAGATAGTAAACGACAAGCTCTAGAGCAACCAGTACCTTTTTCAAACATTAGAGGACAGCCCTCTCACCTATCAGATTGTAAAAGTTATGCGCCTCTCACGGAAAGGGATTTTGATGATCTCATCTTTAGAGACGAAATTGAAGCTATTATGAGAACACATAAGATAAAAGGACACGCGAAGCGGGACATTCTTGAATTTCTTATGATTATGCAAAACAGACTCCGCCCTGTATGAGTTAATAAAGACGTGAAGCAAACAACGGAATTGAGTAAAATTCCACGAAACATGAAAGCCAATAAACAGATTGAAATTAAGACAACATATGCTAAAATGTTAGAGAATAATGCACCCAAACCAGTGACAAATATCTCCTTTAAAGGAGCCGTTAGCAAAAAGGTGCCACCGCTAGGACCCTCCAAGCTCACTAGTGAGCGCACAACTACTAATTTGGCACAAGCAAAAATTGTCAATATTGCTAGGTCTAAATCAACTCTGCCTACTTTAATCATAAAACCGGCAAATGAGGAAATAAAAAGTTCAGGTATGCTGAAGACAGCACTTGAGGGAAAAATCAAACTTAAAGATATACAAGTAGAAGTTCTGTCATGTCGCCCATTACAGGGAAATGGTATTGTTGTAAAGACCAAAACTCCTGAAATGCTTGAAAAACTAAAAACAACGATTATGAACGATCTGACACTTAGGGACAAATGTCAAGTGTATATACCAAAGCCCAGAATACCACACATTATAATATTTGACATACCTCCACAAGACGGAGATAAAGCAGCTCACGAGAATAACTTTATCTTACAATTAAAAGAGAGTAATGAACTAACAGACCAAGAAATAAAGGTTGTTTTCAAGAAAAAGGGAGAGGCAGTTTACAGAACTGCATTCTTGCAATGCAACCAAAAAATTATCAGGAAATAAAAGATAAGAAACGACTGCTTTGCGGTTTTAACTCCTATCGTTTCAAAGAATTTCTTGAACAACTGAGGTGCTTTGGCTGTTACCGATTTGGTCACTTAAGGCTACACAGTACCCTAAAAATGACAAAAATAACGATTTTTTTTTAATTACATTTTTCGATGGCCCATACTGTTGGGAAGCTTGACTCCAAATTTTAGATCTGATATCCAAATAGTTTTAAAGATATTTGAACTTTTCTGAGTGTTGTGAATTAAGCATTTTATAAGAGTTTAAAAACACTTAAAAAATTTCAATTTTTTTTTAAATTTTAAAATAATGGTGCTTGCTGAACTGACTTTTCTATCAGAATCAATTTAATAATATAATCTGAAAAAGGTGTATTAATTGCTTTTAATATAATTGTCTCCCAAAAAATTTTTTCAAAAAGGGTTGTAGAGAAACCAAACAGACTTGCACTAAGTGTACTGCAAACCATGATCCGAAAGGATGTACAAAACCGCATCCTATTTGCAGAAATTGTGTTCTGTACAACAAAAGTACTAATCTTAAAGTCAGAGCTGACCACATGTCAAATTCAAACTTATGCCCCATGTATCTCCGTAAGATAGAGTTTATTGCAAAACATACCATTTATGGGTGGTGTGCCCCCGGTTGTTTTTTCCTTTGTGTTTCTTGCAGGCAAACTTGGGTCGTTCACGTATGGCGACCCAAGAGTTGCCAAACCTTTGTTTCTCGAATAAAATCCCAGATGTGTTCCTTTTACAGGAACCGTACCTCAAAAAAGGGAAGGTTTCCTTTGAATTGGAGAATAGTCGCTGCACTCAATGGCAAGGCAATTATAATTATTCGAAATAAAAATCTTTCAATCCTTACCCGTTATATCAGTCAAAACACTGTGATTGCAGATATTTCAGACGGTACTCAGACTATGACAGTGGTTTCTGTATATATTCCACATTCCAGTAATAAAAATAGCGAAATTCTAAAACTTGAAGATATTTTTAGACACATTAATTTTAGCCACATTTTAATTGGGGGAGATTTCAATATGAGGCACGAATTATGAGGTCCTGAAATCCATAATCATCGCATTTCTGATCAGGCTGCTCCTCTGGTATCTTTTATACTCAAGTATGATCTCATTATTTGGAATGACAAAGATTCAGAACCAACATTCGAAACGGTAAATGGCAAAAGCTGGATCGACATTACTATGTCCTCAGCCAACATGGCTAACAAGAAAATGAACTGGCAAGTCATAAAAAATAATTTTAGTGATCATAATTATTTGGTTTTTAATGTCGAATCTTCTAATGCAACATGGGATCCTCCTAGAATATTTTTTAATCATAAGCAAATTTTAAAAATTTGTAAAGCAGTGCATCAAAAATTTCTTGAATTACAAGAAGAAATACAAACTATAGATAGCAAACAAAAATTGGAGAAATGGACAGAAGAGTTCACAAATACCATCAACCAAATTATTCAAAGTTTCCCAAGGAAAGTTATTAAACATCTTAGAGTTCCCTGGTGGGACTCCGAGCTTGAGGTAAACAGAAAGAAAACACTGACACTGAGGTCCAGATAACAAAGATGTCGAAGAGAAGAGGAAAGATCAATGCGACGAATTGTTTACAAGAAACAGGAAGCTCATTTCAAATTATTAATAAAACAAAAGTGTAGAGCATCTTTTGAGTTGTTCTGCCAACAACTAGTTGCAAATAACACATTCGATCTTCCGTACAAAATTGCCGCCGGCAAAATAAGAAAACAAACAGTTCTTCAATCGGTGAAAAACAGCAATGGACAGTACACAAATACTATAGAAGAAACTATTCAAACAATAGTTCAGGCATTGTTTTCCACTGATGATTCAACGCAGGAGACTCATGTACAACGGAAAAAACGTGAAGCAGTAAATACTTACTCTAGTACGATCCTGGATAAACATTTTACGAAGCAAGAAATTACTTATGCTATTTCAACGATGAAAAAGAAGAAGGCGCCTGGGATTGATGGCATCTCTATAGAAATCATCAAGGAACTCCATGACATGAATCCAGACATACTGCATTACACACACAATAAATGTCTGGAATTGGGAATTTTTCCAGAAACTTGGAAGAAAGGAAAACTTATAATTTTTAACAAACCTGGCAAAGATCCATCTTTACCTAATGCGTATCGCCCAATTTGTTTACTATCGGTACTGGGAAAAATTTTAGGCAAGCTTTTAGTCTTTAGGATAACCCACTTGCTCCATAAAAATAACAGATTACACAAACAACAGCACGGTTTTCGAAATGGCAGATCTTGCGAGACTGCAAACTTCCATTTATGGCAGGCCATAAACATAGCATTACAAGAGCGTGTACCAGTTACACTTTTATCTTTAGACGTACAAGGTGCGTTTGACACAGCCTGGCGCACAAGCATCTTATTTCAACTTACACAGGCAAATTGCCCTCAGAACATTTTTAATTTGGTGAGAAACTATTTCACAAATAGATCAATACATTACTTTCAGGATGAAGAAGTATGGAATTTTGATAACCAGAGAGGGGTCCCGCAAGGTTCGTGTAGCGGGCCTCTCTTTTGGAACCTTGTTATGGACGCTGCCCTTGATTTACCACTACCACAGGGAAGTCACATCCAAACCTATGCCGACGACATAATTGTTGTAATTAGAGGTAAGGAAAAAGAGGAAATTGAAACAAAGGGAAATGCAATTCTCGAAAAATTACTTGCCTGGGGTGCAGAGCATAACCTTTCCTTTAATATACAAAAAGCATTTCAAATGTCTATTACTTTTGGGGGAAGACTTAATCTCAGAAACCCTCCCATTATTTCAATAAATAATCATACAATACAAGTTGTAAATAACATAAAATACCTCGGTGTGACTTGGGACTGCTGTCTCACTTTCACCAAACATTTTAAAGCACTCAGAGACAAAACGGATTCATTAACCTACAAACTATCAACATTAGCTAATGAATTCTATTCTAAGCGTTCGGGTCTTTTCAGAAAAATTTATTATGGAGCTATAGAGCCTTACCTTCTTTTTGGAGTAGAAGCATGGGGCAATAGATTAAAACTAAACAAGATCAGGGATTCCCTAAATAGTCTACAGCGTAGACCACTAATAAAAATGGAGTCAATTCACGGTCACGTGAGGGATCAAATTGGCCGAAACTGCGCATGTCATCTAAGCGCTAATCCGCACCACTTTTGCCGATGGGTCTGCAGTTAACAACTTCCTCCGCGCTACGAAGCGGAAGTATTATTTACTTTTGTATTGCTTTACTTTTTAGTGTTATTTCTTTCCATATTTGAATGAAAATGCGATACTGCTGTGTAGTAGGATGCTCTAATGCTAAAGCGAAAACTGATTGCCGAGATAAAACGTTTTTTAAGTTTCCTCTCAAGAATTCTCAATTGTTACAAATTTGGTTGAAGAATATTGGAAGACAAGGTTTTATGCCTTCTTGTAGTTCCTTAATTTGTTCAGACCACTTTGAAGAAAATTCCTATTCTACTTGTCGATTTACAAAACGCAGGTTGTTGAAACAAGAAGCTGTTCCTATTATTTTTTCCAAAACTCCAAAGCAGACACCAAAAGTCGGTTTGCCATCATCAGCAACAGATGGAAACAATATGCAGCCAGACGGAACAAAACAGTAAGTGCATTTCTCATTTACTTGACAAAAGTTTAAAAGTTCCGAAAATCAAAATCTGTATTTTATTGATGGAAGTAAACAAACAACCGTAGCAAAATTTGTTACTCCTAGCTTAAAATTAGTGGACAAATGTCTTAATAATTTATTCATCTAGTGAATACTTTTGGAAATATGCCTGATATCCAGGTATTATAGTTGAACTAATTTATTAAAAGTGTCATTAAAGTTGGAAAATTAATATGGTAGGTAGGGTAGATGCTCCAGTTTTGACTACCTTAAGAGAAAATTTGAAATGGAAATTTCACAGTGGATAACTGTTTAAAGCACATTAAAGCATTATCCTACACGAAGCTTTCTGATTTAAAAATGGTTTGCTGTGTGAAATGCAATAAAATGAAAGTGCTGATAAAAAAATATTTAGTCTGGTTAATGTTACACTATTTTATTATTACAATATTATATATAATTTCTCATTACACATATTACAATGCTAAACTAATTTATTTGCTACTAAAAGAATGTATAATATACATATTATAAATAAAAAAGTATCTGTGTATATAACATCTTATTTCTGTAAATTTAAATTACATTTTAAGAAGTTATTTCTCATTTTTATTAATAACTTAGAGTTTTCCAGATGAAAATTAAACTTTTCATACTCTTTTGTATAAATAAAATAAAGGAAATTTATCTGATAATATTGATCTTTAAATGAGGTAATATTTTATAAAGAATATCAACATGAGAATAATAAAAGCAAGCACAGTAAAAAACAAGCTTAGATGAAGAAGGAATAG
>BGPR01000702.1:0-20072 GCA_013235015.1 Araneus ventricosus
TAATGCTTTCACCTTAATAAAGAAGGAATAAAAATTTTTGGCCCTGAAAAGAGTCGTTTTTCATACAGTGAAAGCATCAGAAACCTCCCCCATAAACACAATTAAATATTTCACATTTTGGAGCTATCACAGAAACAGATTCAAAAGATTGTGCTGTACGAAAGCAGGTATATAAATATTCAATAAATTCCTATATATAAAATAATATACAACATTGAAACAAATTAAACATGTAAAGCAAAAAAAAATACACTTGACAATCAACCACAGAAAACTTCCCACTAAACACAGTTAAATATTTCACATTTTGGAGCTACCACAGAAACAGATTCAAAAGATCGTGCTCTACGAAAACATAAATTGTACGAAAGCAGGTATATAAATATTCAATACATTCATATATAAAATAATATACAACATTGAAGATTGTGCTCTACAAAAAAAATTGTATCAAAGCAGGTATATTCAATCCACTCAGATATAAAATACTATACAACATTGAAACAAATTAAAAATGTAATGAAGAAAATCTATCTGTAATTTTTATATTTACACATAGTAGATAGTGCACACCATTAGTATCATAAAAGGGTACTATCTCGAATATTCACAAAACTTCCCTATGTACACAATTGTAAATTCACTTACAGTGAAAATATAGCTGGGATAAAATAGTCTGTACAAACACGGTGCCCAAAAAAACATATAATCTATATATTTACACATTGCAAACAGTATGCAACCTTAATCATTCTCCGAGAACAGCGTGAAAGAAAACACCTCTGAATTAAAATCGGTTCTATTTTTAATTATGTTTACACGTTGCAAAAAGTATGCAATATTATCATTTACCATAAGCAGCATGAAGTAAATTCACTTACAGTGAAAATATATCTGGGATAAAATTGTCTGTATAAACATGGCAAAAAAATCTAATCTCTCTATATATACATGTTGCAAACAGTAATTTTTATATTTACACATAATAAATAGTGCACACCGATAGTATCATAAAAGGGTACTTGAATATTCATAAAACTTCCCTATATACACAATTGTAAATTTTAGAGTTTGGCGACACGACAGTGACAGAATCAAAGGATCTTACTCGAGAAAGACCCACATACAACTGAGCATGGCTAAAAACTGGTTTCGTTAGATCTAAACAAATTTTATCAAAAGTTTGTCCCTGGGCTTTATTTATGGTCATTGAAAAGGCTAATCTAATTTGAAATTGTTTACGCTTGAATTGAAAAGGCATATTACTATCAGATGGAATGAGAGGTATTCGAGGTATGAGATAGGATTCATTGTTATTATCAGCACTAATTTTTTTTGCCACTATGACATTTTTCTGCAATTGAATTACTATTAGTCTCGTACCATTGCACAGACCTTTAGAAGGTGCTAAATTTCTTAGTAGCATAATGATAGCTCCTGGTTTTAATCTTAATTTGTGAGGTGGCATTCCAGTTGGAGTTAAACTATTTAAAAATTCCTCGGTGTATGCGAGTTGGTCTTGCGGGTCATTACTTACTATATTATCTATACTCTCATAAATCACTTCATTTCCTGGCATACACTCCAGGACACTATTATTAATTTGCATTGATAAATCGTTTGTTACGGTGAGAATAGCTCGACCTTTAAGCTCTTCTGGTGTCACTGTTTTAAAATCTATGTCACTAAAGAGTTGTTGAAAGGGATCTTGAATTTCTGGATAGCAAAATGGGGGCAACTGAATTTTCTCTCCACTTTCACCTTCACCAACATGTAAAAGCCAACTCGCAAATTCTTTTTCAGAATCAAAAGCACGCATGTTTTCAGTTAATTTCATAACGAAAAAATCAGACAAAAGTCTATGTTTTTTAATGCAGCTTGAAACTGTTAAAGATCGGGAACCTCTTAAAATGACTGGAAGGACTTGACGAAAATCTCCACCTAGTAAAATTATTTTTCCACCAAACGGTTCATCACATTTAGTAAGGTCTTCCAGAAGTCTATCGACAGCTAAAAAGGCATGAACATGTATCATTGGAGCTTCATCCCAGACAATTACCTTAGCATCCAATAAAATTTTAGCTTCTGAGGTGTTTGGTTTCAAATTACATGTTGAAGTGGCATTCAGAGTAAGGGGAATTTTAAAAATAGAGTGAGCAGTTCTGCCTCCACTTAACAATGTAGCTGCTATCCCGGTTGATGTTACAGCAATGGCTTGATCGCCTTTTCCTCTAACTGCATGCAATAGAGTCGAATACACAAAAGTTTTGCCTGTTCCAGCAGGACCATCAAGAAAAAAGCACTTTGGCATATCAATTTGATACTCATATATCGCATGTAGCACTTTATAGACAGCATATCTTTGTTCAGAATTTAATTTTTCAATATTTGCATTAGCCTTAGACTGCTCTTCCATAGCATCATAGGATAATCGGAAGAGATCACATTGTAAGTCTACTGATGGAAGATTCACTTTTCGTAAATTCAGGCCCTAAGACTTGAGCAGTTCATTTAATTCTGCAAGGGCGTAAAAGGGGCCAGTTTCTTCCGAATACCTATGCACAAAATCTTCAGAGAGGGATTGTTTATGTTGATTCCAAAGGTCAGGAATGTTCTCAACTTCCCCAAAACCACAAATTATAGCGAAAAAAATTCGCAGGTAGCTAGGCATTTGCATTCTTGCTGCTTCAAGAAGAGTGTCATGCCAGTGCTGATCACCATCTAGAAGCCCAAGCACTTTGCTTGCCTCTTGAAAAGTTTCACACAATGTTCCATCAATAGTTTTTAGATCGTTGAAACTTATCACACCAGCTTTTCTTAATAATAGCACTCGAAGGTAAAATCTTTCAGAATCCTGCACACTAACCACAGGCATTCTTCCGATTACTTGTTGGCCCCCTCTTTGCCTCTTCCGCCATTTTGTAGAAGGTTTATCAAATACATAATACTGGGGGATATCAGGATAATAGTACTCATGTACTTCTTCATCAATAAGGTTCAATTTAAACCATGCAGTCAAAGTGGTATCTTTTGTAGAAGCCCGTTCAACTGCTTCATTTTCTTGCCCTTCTTTTTAAAAAATAGCCTGTTGTTCAGGCAAGTAAACTGCAAGTCTAATTCCTGTGTGAGATTTATCAGACATGCTGAACTCACTCAAACGCCACATTGCCTCAGGAGCACTAACATATCTCCCATCTAAGAAATTTAAAATCTCATCATGATTAACACTGTCATCATTTTTTAATGTAATGGAGGCTGCATCATGACCTTTTTAAACATATTTATATAAATATTTGACACTTTTTACAGATGCACAAACTTCTACATTGATGTATGCATTGTATTTTTTAGATAGCCATGGATTGTATGGTACTATCCAATGGTTATCAATGTAATGTTTGCCCACTCTAGCTGGTTCTATACACCGTCTTTTGTAAACTGGATAGCCATTCACATTTTCCTCTGTCTCCTCTCTGAATGCTTTTGGAAACTGTTTAGAGCATTCACCATCTTTCATGCATGGAGCATTTGGATTTATAATACCACAGGGGCCATGGACCATACATTTGCTTACGATTTCAAAAAGCCTTCGATTAACATTAATGTTTGGTAATTCTTCACTAACAAATTTATCTATGTCATCTTTAGTACGAATTTTGGAAGAAGAATCCAATGTTAGTAAAATGTGACAATAAGGCAAGCCCCGTTTTTGAAATTCGATAACACATATATAGGAAGTTACACACCCAAATACTTTACGTTTTATAAGGTCGTCCAAGAACTCCGACAACTTCATCTTAAAAACTCTTACGACAATATCAGGTCTGTTTTCAGGTCTTTCCTGACCTTGCATGGCATTTAAAATTTCAGGCCATGACGGGTTGCAGGTAAATGTCACAAACAGGTCAGGTCGCCCGAACTTCCTGACCATAGTCATTGCATCCTGATAATTCTGTTGCATGGAACGTGGACTTCCTTGAAAAGAAGAAGGCAGTATAACTAATTTCCCCACTCGTAAATTGTTATTTGAGGCTCGAGTTGTTAGAGCATCTAAGAGTCACCTGTAAAATTCTACTCTTATATCCTTTTGATTTAAGCGGATGTAGTTAAGGCGAGATCCTTCAGTTTTTACGTAGGCATCTACTACATATTGCTGAAATAATTTGCCACTACTATGCAAAACACTAAAGCCACTACGAACTGAAAGTCTATATGCATAAAACTGCAACTGAGTGACTCTATTTCTTTTGGCAGAACGTCTTTTCTCAACATGCTTCATCTCATTTGACCAACCCTGTTCCCCTCTAGGAAAGAGCAATGGATAAACCATTGGATCGTTACATTGATTTAATGGGGATATATTTTTACAACCCTCTCCAATTGGATAAATGCATATATCCCTATTTGCTGGTGGTTCGCCATCATCTCCGACAAATATGGCTGCAACCTCGGTCCTGGAAGTAGGTGCATTATATCGACGCATATCCAAGTCGGGATGTTCCATAAAAATCATTTTGACGTTTACAGTCGGATTCGATTGAATCAACTGATGCATTTGCAAATATGATTCAGCATAAGGGTTTATTGTACGGAGCAATGCATCCAACTTCTCCATCACAGAACTTAGGCAAGATGGATTGTTTTCCAAACGCCGGCTGTTGGCTTCAGAGGCATAAAAAATATACAATTGTCCATAGCCAGGTTTAAATCTTTCATTAGAATACAGTGGAGCAATCCTGTGGTAAATCTGACAGTGGATTCGAAAGCAATATGGGCCATTGCCAGGAGGTGATTTTACTTCAGCCCCCATAGATGCAAACGCTAGTGCAGCATTATACTCTTTTATATGTTGTTGATAGTTTCTGGCCTCTAGTGAATTGTTAGGGAGCAATTCCTTTAAAAGATCGGGAGTTTCCGCCAGATTCGGTAAACGAACTTCACCATCGTGACAGCATTTGGTATACTTGTTGCTGGAGTTCAATTCGTTTCGCCAATAATAAAGTGCTTGACAAAAATTGCATATTTCCGTCATCATACCTCAATCGTGCTTGGAAACGTTTGTTTCAGCTTGGGAATTCACCCTATTAGCCATTTGTTGATCGCTGCGTGCTCTGGCTCGCCTAAGCCTATCGGCAGCCTTTCTGGCCGATCTTCGCTGAAATCTTTCATCCAGGGATTCCCTTGCACGCTGCTCTCTTCTACGCAAATTGTATTCAGAAGTTCGAAAAGAGTTCATTATAATTCTTATTATATAAGAGAGAATAAATAAATTCAAAAAGAAAAAAAGTAACGACTTCTCCTGTAATCCGTAAGCGATTAGCTCGGTTAGCGAAATGCGGTAAACAAACTGATCGTTGCCAACGGGGAGAAAGAAATAAAAGTACTTTTTTTGCGCCACGCATAAGCGTTTTATATAATATAGATGTCGTGGCATGTCTCACGCTTTTAAATTTAAGAGTTAATATTTCAAGGATGTCGACAAGTTTTCGATGTAAATTTTTTCCATCCAAACGTCTAGACAATGAATATGGTGCGATATAAACTCCAAATGAAACAATATTTTATGTCTAAAATCGGTTTGTTAATTTAAATAAGTTATTATTTTATTGTTTATCGTAACATAATCGTAACAGCTAATTTGGACCTTATGATATTAAAATTGCATTATTACCAGCTATTTTCATGATATTTGCACTCTGGGAAAAATATCGGTTTTTCCACTTTCAAACATTCAATGAAAAAATCCTCAAACTGATATGACACAGAAGTTAAAAGTCATTCACTAAAGAATTTTACTTTTTTAGCTTTTGATTTCTTTAGATCATTTGTTATTCTAAAATTAAGTTGAAAGGGAAAGATTAAGAGATGCAGTTTAGGAGAATCAAATAGCCAAAGATATACTGTAATATTATTAAAATCTCTTAATTTTGCATTCTTTCTGAGAAATTTTTTTAAAGAAAAAGTTTTAAATTTTGATTTGCTTGTTCCAACCACATCAACACATCGCAGGAATCATGTTTAGATTCTACTAAAAACTTATTGATTGTTAATTTTTTAGATTAATTCTCCATTTTTAAACTACTAGAGAGTTATTAGAAATTTTCCTCGTGATTTTGAAATATGAGCAGATGAAGACTGGGTTGGCGTTCTTCTCTCTAAGCCTACTGAAATTTTTTTTAAAAAAATACTCTTTCAAGTACAATACATTAAGCTAAAAAAGACATTAGAAGTGCGAGTTACTGTGTATTTCTATGGCAAATGTGGTACAAAAATTATACCAACGGCAAAATAGGGAAAAGCATGGTGATGTAAAAATATATTAGCAGATTTGAAAGAGTTAATCATCCACCAACGGAAAAGAAAGCTTGACCGATGAAAATTCAAAATTGCGTGTGTATGTATTATTACATAAAACTGAAATAGAAAAAAATTATACAAATCTATTTATTTTTAGGGGTCTTCAGAATGAATTAATCAAATTCCTATAACAATTCTATTGTAAATCAATGATCTCTTAACAAACAAGTCAGGTAGCAAACTAAGCGTGAACACTTAATCACTCTCTGATACTACTTAAATCAATTGCATTGTAATATATCAGCACGCATCTGAGAAAAAATCAACATTTTGATTTCAGTTTAATGGGTCTTTACGGAAATAAAACCATTAATAGATTTCCACCGCCCTCGCGAACGCGAAAGGAGAAAAAAAAGAAGATAGTTTTATTTGAGCCTCTACTTTCCCTTCAGTAGCAAAACGAAGTGCAAATGATGGTGGATGCGCTTGAAAGAGAAAACACAAACGATAGCTTTGCAGCTGAGAGCGAGAAAAAGGAAATAAATAAAAGATGAAAACGATAATAAGATCTGCAAACGATACACGCTTGACGTCATTGTTCTCATTTGCACCCGTTTGCATTAGGAAAAGGATGAAAGGAACGGTGAAGAGAGAATCGACTCACGGTACATTACTTAAGCGTGTTAAAAAAGAAGATAGCTAACGATGGTTTCCAGCATTTTTTTTTTTTATTTGGAGGGATGGTCGTGAAACGAATGTGACATTCAAGTTTCAATGCACGTATTATGGAATATTTTCTCAGAAAGCTAAAAATATCGATAATCCGGATGTTAAGAAGCAGAAGCGTCGGACATCTGGATTGCCTAATGAGTGGAATTTGCATCTTTGTGAAGCAATTATGTAGTTACAGAGAAAATAAACAATATACAAATCGTGTACTTCAAACAATAGACTGAAAATCATTAAAAATTTCATTTTTATAAATAACGCCCAAAATTTTAGTTAGTTTAAATGCTCTAATTTTTTTTTAATATTTGAGCCCTAATTTTCCATATATATTTTATTTATGCCTTCTTCCATTAATTTTTGGTGACTTTCCCTCCCTTCCACGAAATTTTATAGAGCTAGAATAAAAATAACTTTTTTTGTTATTTGTATATATTTACCTATTTTTAAGGTGACATTTTATTTTTGTTTTAACATAATTCATCTTTTGTTATTTTGATTTCAATAATCAGTTATCGATTTCTTCTTTAATTTTTTTTCCTCCACCACCGACCACTTTTCACATTATTTCTTGGCCCTCACTGGCATTGAAAGAGCATTGATCCAAAATTATACTTCTATTTGCGGTTTTGTATTAATACAGAGACCTACAGGTTTAGATTTCTGAAAGTTCATACGGAATATAAAAATTTACCTTTTACTTCAGCCCATTTTGTGACTCCAAATATTTTCTATAACTTAACTATATTAAATCCATCAAAATATTAATACGTTGTCTCGTTCCGTTTTTACATTAATTCAGTTAAGGAAGCTATAAACTAGACAAAAATAAATTTAAAAATTAATTTAAAACTGCTAAAAAGTACAGTGATGAAGGAATAATTAAAATCATTGTTTGTGACATACAAAAACTAAGATAAATTTGATCCTAATTATTGGCGTTTTAAAAATTTCTAAATCATCGGAGATGTGCTTACCATTTTATGTACAGAGTGTCCATAATTAAATGAACCTATTTTAAAGTTGTCTACAGACGAAACTATTATTTCAGAGAGTTGTGAAATTTTGTGGAGGACATAATGAAGGGATGTTGAGAAAAAAAATTACTTCAAAATTTTGCTGCCAGAGGACGTTTTTTAATGAATTACACATTTAGCATACATTTACGATAGTTTACAAATTTTAATACATGTTTTAAATATGTTCCACATGAGGTCCATCATTTTCAGCTACCATCTGGAATCGTAAGACAGCCTGTTCCACAATTGACCGCAGTGTGTTTTGGGAAATGTTAAGAACATGTGAAATGCTGTCTTTAAGATCAGGTAAAGGTCTTGGATTATCATGACTTACCAGATGTTTCAAATGATCCAAAAGTCGCATAGATTAAGGCCTGGAGATCGGGGAGGCCACAGATCACAAAAGTGAGGGCTGACGGCACTTTCTTCTGTGAAGTGATTATTGAGGACGTCCTTAACACAAAGGGTAACGTGTGGAGGAGCTGTGCGTGCAAGGCACTGACATGCTTGCTTATCCGGAACAATTTTATTCTGTAACAACGATGCATAACGCTGCCCGGTGATAGAGCATGTTACTGGACTTGTAGCACTTGATTCTTCGAAGAAACCCAAGGAAAAAACCAAGGTACAGTAATACCTCGTTACAACAATACTTTGGGGACCAAATAAAGATATTGTTATTGAGGGATGTATTGTTATATCGAGGGGCGATATAATTACGTTATAAAAAAATCGACGGTAGGATGTCTCTGCGAAACGGCTGCTGGGATTGAGGGGCATAGACTTACTTACCTTACTCAACTGTGATTTTCTGTCACTAAAGTAGCTCTATGTGACTATTGACTCTATAGTCTGTAGTGACTATTAGTCTAGTGTGGCTATGTGACTCTATGTATGTAAAACTCTTCGTGATTTTCACCAACTTTGCAATTCGACTGTGGCTAAACAGTAATTACAAATTCTAAAATTATTTTTGCAATCTTCAATGTCTACATTTCTCTGTTAAATGAAACTAAAACCAACTCTCTATGTTATTTCGTTGCGGAGCTATAAGTGTTTAATTTTATAACGAAATTCGAACGTAATGCAGCAATTCTTGAGTAACATTTCGCGCGATCGACGAATGAATTGCCTAGTCTGCGTGCACGCATCGGTCGCTGTGACATGATCAAAATTTTTCGTGAATTTCACGAACTTCGCAGCTCGACTGTGACCAAACCGTAATTCCAAATTCTAAAATTCTTTTTGCAATCTTCAATGCACGCCTTTCTCTGTTAATTGAAACTAAACCAACTCTCTATGTTATTTACTTGCGGAACTATAAGAGTTTAACTTTAGAGCAAAAAGCGTCATAATTTTTTTCTTTCCCGACACTCCATTAAACCACTATGGAGAGATGTAAGTCTACGTCAAAAATTAACTTTTGGTTGTTTTAATGTGGACACAATACAACAATATACATTTTGCAAATAAAGCATCACCAGAATGATGTTTGTTAAAGCATACAAAAATTTGAAAGTTCAGTTATACAATAAAATAGTTCACATACCTGAGAAACTTATTATCGAAAAAACCCAATATTTTCGTTTGCTTATTCATTTTTTTAGCTGTTAAGTCAACTAACAAGGTTTGCATAGAGTCTAATGCACGAAAATGATCATTGGATGGATGAAAGGCTTCAAAAAATTGCCTGTAGGGACTGAACTGATTGAAGACAGGAGCGGCGGTTGTGTCTGCCCGTCGAGGGTCACGGTATCCCCGACAGGGGGGCACGACTTGCTGTACTGGGGGAAAGTCTAATGAAATTGGTATCAAATTTTCTCCAGATCTTTATTTATCTATTTGTTGAATACCCCGTTGCGTGAACGGGGTACAAACATTTTCCCCGAAGGGCGGGCACATTATCCCCGAGAGGGGGCTCTGGCTTCCCGGTCCCCCCACTGGCGCCACCCCTGATTAAAGTAGATAAATATTGCGATGTATTTGTATCAACATCCTCTTCATCATCATTTTCCATTTCGTCTGTGATTTCTGTCCGAAATCACAGGCGAAATGGGTTATCTTCTTCAGTAACTCCATCAAAAACCATAAGATCATCATCCGCTATTAAATATTCCTCCACGTTAATTCCAGGCATTTTGCCACTTTTTTTCTTCAAGCTGAGTTAAAGACTTTTGAAATTTCAAAACACATTCTTCAGCCATCTGAAACATCGCCAATTTTGGAATTTATAAGTTTAAGTTATTATAAGTTTGCTTATCCTTCATGAAATATGTAATGTTACAGAGGAAAAAAACGGCGTTGAGATTTTTATAAAAAACATTGTTGTACAGAGATTTATTGCTGTACAGAATATCATTATATTAAGGGGAGATTAACATTATGTTCTTTGCAAATTCACCGGGACCACAAAATTTTATTGTTGTAGAGGGATTTATCTTTGTAGCGAAAGTTTACTGCATTTCCAAATAAAACGCCTTCTGGCGGCAAAATCTTGAACTGTTTTCCAAACAAATTCCCATACCTTCATTATGTCCTCCACAAAATTTCACTACTTTCTGAACAATAGTTTCGTCTGTAGTAAACTTTAAAATAGGCTCGTTTAATTATAGACACCCTGCATTTTTCAAAATCGAGACAAAAATTTAATAGGCAATTATTCAATTTATTAATTGCATTTAATAAAAAAGACATAGAAGAATTCGAAAACAAATATTTTACATTTATTTACTGAAGGTTTCAATTAATCGTATTTATTATTAGTGCCATCTTTTTAACGACTAGCCGAATTTTATCCTTTCGAGAAAAAGATTCATTAGATTAATTTCGAAAGAAATTTAATAATTAGTGCGCAATTTGTAGTATAAAGACCACATACTAAATTCCACCCATCTAGTTAGTTGTATTTTTTGAGTTATCGTGTTAAAAGGCAGACAGTCTTAATTCGAAAAATGATTTTTTTTTTTTTTTGGAGGGGAAGGGACGAAAAGCCTGAACTATATAGATTCATCAAACTCTCGAGATTGAATTGTTTGACGACTACAATACTTTCTCTTTGCATACGAAAGAGTAAAATGACTGAAAATTTTTTAAACAATATTGATATCTTTCCCCTCAATTTCTTAACGTAGTAAACCAAATGGATCTAAGATCAATTCAGTGGCACTAATGATAACGCTGAAAAAAGCGTGGAGTGTGAAAAGAAATAGAAAAGTGAAACCTTCTGTCTGTCAAATCAGCTTCACAATAACTTTCTATAAAAGTTATAGTTTGTCTAGACCCAAATATTCTGTCTAAAACATTTACTTATTAAGTAACAAAATTTATGAAGCCGTAAGTACTTCCAATAAGATAATTGAAACGCAGATACAGCTCTCTCCCCCCAGGTTCCGAGATTCCGAAAAATTGCACATAATGGGAATCCATGCTATGCTAAGCAAAAAAATAGAGGAAATGGTGTAAAGATTTTTATTAACACCAAAGTATGACATATTAATATGTACTAGAGGTCGCCCAGCGGTCGATATTCGACCGTAATTCATTAAATTGTTAAGTTTGAATGTTATTGAGGTTCTTTTGTCAAAGAGCATACCTCTATAATCATTGCATATATATATATATTTAATTTTGTTCTATTACGTCAGCCGCGAGGGTGTACATTATGCATTAATTAAGGGCCATTATGCATTAATTTTCGAATAATTTGAAAAATACGAACGATAGGGAAAATGAGGTATAGATTGGCTAAGTCATATTTAAGACATTTCCTTGGGGTTTTTTTATTGCTATACTGGCCAGGTTTCGCCAAGGCTACACAGTTAATTTGCCTATCTTTTTTCAAATTATATAAAATTTAAATAAAAAAATTAATACAAAAAATGAAATAAAGAATACGTTCTTCGTATTTTTTTATATATTTTTTATTGAAACAAAAAAAGACCAGGCGGTTAAAAAAATAAATCTTGTCCTACTGTTGACCACAGACTTTTATGTGTTTGACATTCAGTATGAACGTAAACAATGAATGTTTTATTTTATTTAAATTAATGTATTTGTAACACATATTATACTCAAATTTTATTTTTCTGTACTCCTTCTCCATATGAACTTTAACTATGCCAAATCTCACACTCCTCGGTGCTCGCAATGTGCTTAAAAAGGGGTACAAAGTTTTTTCTTCAAGTATTAATATATAGATTAAATAATGCTTGTTTCTTCATCACTACTAAGCACCATTAACCAAGGTAGTTTTCTTTTGACATCTCCTTCCTCCGAACGTTGGCCAGCCTTATCTTAGCCCTGAGTAAATACTTCTCTTAAAAATATCTGTCATTTTAGATTACTCGTTTTTAGACAACTAGATACATAAGAATTAAATTTTTGCTGTTCCCTTTCGCTCCAGAAAATCTGAATATTTTCTTTAGCATAACGAAAGTGCCTTTTAAGAGCTCTTATTTTATTTTATTTATTTCCTTCAGATATAGTTCAAGGCTACAAACTGATGGAGAAAAAATGAAAATCTTTATTAAAGATTCTTCAGTAGATTCTGATAGAGGGATGGTGTAGGATACCTGGCGCTTCTAGGCAAAGAAAAATTTATGTGCCCCTTACGGATACTTATTTTCATATTCACATGCGTAGCCAAGCATAACATAGCCAAATTTTAACAAATTTGATATAAAAATTTATTGCTTTTTTTCAATTAATGCAATGTTTCAATTACACAAAAAGGTAAAAAAAATCATTAACTTGCATTTTAAGCATCAATAATTTATTAATAAAATGATAAATATACAGTTATAGACATTTGCCATCCAGTATTTATTAAGAGGGATGGAACTCGACGAACGCATCGCTTCGATTGATTAGATTGATAGGCAAGCGCAGCATTGTTGTGGCAATGGTAAGCAGATGCGATACCCACGCTCCTATGAAAATATTCAAACAATATATTTTTGGATCGAATGAATTTTTATTACACTTCGTGTTGTTCGGAAATTTTCCGAATCATATCATGTTAGAACGAGTCATTTGATCATGTTCATCATGGTATAAAGGTGCGGCGTTATACCGGGATTACGACTATCCCCGAACATCCCCGAAAGAAAAAGTGTTTTGGATTCCCGATTTTCACTTATCAGTAAATAGTTTATGTTAAAAAAAATGGACTAGATTGAAATATTTAGAAAATTAGCTTCGGAAGAACTATCCTTTCCAGTTTTCACCATACATAGAATAGGGTCGGTCTAATGACCAATGTGGGTGAATCAACCTGAAGGAAAAATAATAAAACGTTTTACTTCTGTTTTGTTATTTATGTGAAACCTGAAGGAAAAATAATAAAATATTTTATTTATGTTTTGATATTTATGTGTCTATTTTTTTTAAATTCTTTCATAATTAACCACTGTTTGTTTCCAAATCTTTATTATTTTATAAGTTTACTTCTTTTGGATTTTGTCCAATCCCCACATACGCATACACACTCCAGCTAACGTACCGGGTTTCGCGGCACGTTAGGGTTTTAAAGCATCTAGAATTAAAGTTTATAAAATCTGGTAACTTTAATTAGAACTAACAAAAGCAGAAGGATGTTAGGATGCTCCAACAAAGGAAAAAAGAAGCAAAGGATATGAACGTTTCATTGTTCATAAAGGTTTCAAAATAAGCATCCAACTTAACTTAAATTTTATTGTCGTGTTATTACTCTCTTTCTTTATATTGATAGCATTTTTCCCATAACAATCTTTTGTTTCACTTTTCCCTTGTTTTAGAATCGGACAATGGACGTGCTTCTTCATTTCTGTTTATAGAAGATTTTTCCAAAACTTTTACTCGCATCCGAAAATATCGAAGTCAAGCGTAACGCTGTTTGGTTTGAATAAACCTCAACAGTTTATTCCGGAGTGCTTCGCAAAATTCGTTTCAATAAGCTCCTCGGCAATAAAAGCACCAGCAGCTGTTGGGCAATGTCAACATAACACCAAAAGCCACGTGAATACGAGAACGTTTTCTGCGCGTCAGGCGAACAATATCTAAACAAGGCATGGCGACTATATTTGGCTCTTTATCGCTGTAATGAACCATCGTTTCTGAAAATTCACTTAAAAATGCTTCCTTTTTCATCTATTAATTGTACAGGTTTATTTCCAACAGAATTTTTAACCTGATAATGTTTTCTCATACGCATTTATTAATTGCACAAATTTATTTCCAACTAATTTTTTTAACCTGATAATGTGTTTAGGTTGGCATCTATTAATTGTACAGGTTTATTTTCAGCTAATTTTAATATGGCATTTTTTTCAGGTGGGCACATTTTCTGTAAATTGTGTGATTCATGATGAAAAAATCGAACAAAACGCTCAACAGGGCAGACCTAGATCTACTAAATTTGGCACATAGTTACTTCTAGGACAGTAAGTGCTCACTATAAAAGGTTTTTTCAAAATTTTTGCTAGATTTTTTAATTAATTTAAAATTAATCAAAATTTAAAGTTTTTCCTTAATGATTTCAGAGAATATTATCGCACAAACACTATTTTTACACCAATTTAAAACTACAACGATTAACTTTTTAAGAGATGCCAATTTTATTTCCCTGCAATTTTTCCTTCAACTTCAATAAATTTTCAAAATTTATTATACAACGGCTGATGCGATAGGTTTTCGCAATTCACTCTGTATTGAATTGCTCAATAATCTGTTTAGTTATGGAGAAATAGTTTTAAGAAATTTTAAAAAAGGGAAAAATTGTACTACTAAATTGGCATTACTGAAAAGATAGTATGTTGAGTTATTACATAGTGTAAAAATAATTTTTGTGTCTTAATATTTCAGGAAGTTATCGACAATATAGTAATTAATATTGTTAATACCCATTAATTTTAGTTTTAGAATTCTAAAATTAATCACGGATCTTCTTGGTTAGGCTTAAAATAAAAAGTGAGGAATATCGTTGAAAAAAATTCTCACCTTCACGATTATTTTCTTGCAGTACAGTACGTGTTTTTTGGATTTGCGATTTGAGAGGCATTTCGGATAACACGAGTTTCGGTTAACCAGGGTTTTACTGTACAAAAATTACAAATATTTCTTCCCCATCAAAATATATTTTACAAGATCAAAACAAAATCAGCGGGAGTGTTCTGCGTTCAAATTTCTCGGATTCATACATAATGCGTCGAGTTTAGTGTTAACTTCGTCGTAAAGTAAACAGAATAAAATATGCATTTTCTTGACACTAAAAATGTAAATCTGTATCAAATTTTGGGCGCAATTCGTCAATGAAAAGAAAATACATATTTGATTCTGTTTACTTTACGACGGAAAACTTGATATGCGATCTCTTCCCTCTAGCTAGTAGTGATTTTCAGTTATCATGTTCAGGTTCACATACACACAGGCAGATACAGGGTGGTCCAGAGGGTACTCTTTGAAAAACAATCTAATAGATGGCGCTAACTGCGAGCAGTTCAGACCAAACTTGGTGCGCATGATCATTAGAGCAGGCAACGTGTGTGTTTCGTTAGCGAGCGGTGAGTTTAAGTGTGTTGTTGTTCAATTGTGATTGCCACCAGTGAAAATGAATAAATATTCAACAGATATTCGAGTGCTTATTGTGCTCGAAATGGCCAAATGTCATGAAAATGTTAAGGCAGTATAACGGGCATGGCAGGAGGAGTTTCACAAAAAGAACTGGCCATACAAAAGGACAAAAAACAATGGTGAGTCAATTTCATAGTTTTTACAATGATTCGTTTGGTTTTTTCCCCTCCACGTTTATCATCAAAAATGTGTTTCAATCCTCTTCTTTAGACTGTATGACAAGTTCAAACGCACTGGATTGGTGTAAGACGATAAAAAAGAATGACAGAGGCACTGCTTCTGTGGCGAGTGGACGATTTTTTTTGCTGCTAATCACTTACTTACACACTTAAACTCACCGCTCGCTAACGAAACACACACCTATACAATTGCCCGCTCTAATGATCATGCGCACCAAGTTTGGTCTCATTTGCTCTAAGCTAGCGCCATCTAATAGATTGTTTTTCAAACATTACCCACTGGGCAACCCTGCAAACAGGCAGGTAGTTTACACGTTGACGGGTTTAGTCCAAAATTTGTCACTAATCTACAATTTTGATACAAAGCTCATATACAAAAATTCATGCATCTAGCATGTTGCGTTTTTGAGTTCACACGCACACGAATAGACAAACCGACAGACAGTCAACCTTCTAATGAATAAGGCCCCAAATATGATACAAATCTGCAATTCTAGTGATAAAATCATGCATCAAATTTTAGCTAGCTAAATTTTACCACCTATATTTTGGTTGCTTTGGCACTTATCCGTTAGACTCACACCACGCGTTTTCGGCCAAACTGGCGTACTTGAGATGCCAAAAGTTTTGCTAACGTCAGGAAAGAAGCCGAGGCAAAATGTCGATGTAGCCAAGAAAATTTAACAAGAGAAAAAAGGCGCCAACTGGTGTGCGTATAACAGAAAAGTATTCTATTTTGTTTAGATGAGCATGAATGAACAGACAGAGAGAGATATTTCTCGTTGACTGATTTCGACCAAAATTTGAAACAGATCTGCAAACTAATCAGGCTCAATGATGGGCGAACTGCAGACAGCTTTGAGATTACATTCGACCAACTTTAGATTTTAAAATAATAGCAATACATTTTATAGCTATTAGATATACATTATTTATAGCAAAATATAGCTTCTAGAAATGCAATAATCACAAGTTCATTTATCGTATTAGTACTAAATAAATTGTAAAATAATATTTTTGAGTCCCTATTGAGTTTTATAATAATTTACATTGGCCTTACAATTTATTTTCGGGGGGAGGGGGCGCCTGAAAATATTGCACATTCCTGATCTATTTCGATCCGTTTTTGAACGATGCTTGTCCGTTTAATCTTTGAGTAGAAGTCACAGAATTTCGCTTATTTTAAATACATAAACACTTCACCTACGTTTATTTTTATTATTGCTTATATTTTTTTGCTCTTAGGGTTTGTTATGTAAATTTCCTTGATTTTCAAAACAAAACCACTATCAATTTTATTAATTAATTCAATTATTCTTCTGAACTGATGCAATAATCTTCAGTTTTATTTTTTCATCTCAATTTATTTGTTTCTTTTAAAAGGAAAACCTCGGTACTTGATCGGAAATACATTTATTAGAGTAAAATTTCCAGTAGGATGGAATGACTAATTTACGCGTTTTTTGCATTTTATCAGCAGATTTTACAGAAAACAATACGAAAGGAAAGGCTTTTATTCAATTTATCTAGTAAATAAACAAAGGATGATATAATATTTGAAAGAAGAATAAGATAACGGCCATTGTTTTCCATTTCCGAAACAATAAACTATTCGACATAAACAGAAAATCAAGGCACTGAACCAATAAACATAAAGAACAATACCTTAGAAAAACCGTTTAAGAATTATCCATTATTAAAATTATAATTAGTTTACAATAAGAAAACAGGATATTACAGTGAGATGAATAACCTACATCTTCAACCGACTGTGATATTGAAAAGAATGTAGAAAATATAATATATATTACCTTCGAATTTTTATCTTATATATGTATACTAATATTATAATACTATCAACATTTCAAATTTTAATTCATCAAAATTATTAAGTAAATTCTGTTTGGTTTCGTACAACTGTTGTTTAGAATACAGTGAATTTAAATTTCACGAATTAATTGCATTTACATGAGGAAAAAAAATCGTTTGCTATAAATAGTTTTTATTGATGTTTTTCCACCAATAAAAACTCGCAATAGAATGAATTAAAAACTATTTATTCAGAAATAATGATTTTAAATTTTTGATAGAAAAACTGGAAGCAGTTAATCAATGGAAAACTATCTCCAAAATACGATTGTTAATCAAAAAAAAAGTTAGGGGGATCGAAAGAAATCATAGATGTGTGGAATCATTTATTGCAACAGATAAGGGTTCTCCTTTAGTTACTTTTTAACATATTCACCACCGAAATTGAGGCATTCGTCATAGAGTGGCTCCAACTTTGGTATACCCGTGTCGCAGAAGTTGCCACCTGGGAAAGGAACAAGCATATGACAACCATCTGCAACTCTTCGTCACAACGAAAATGTTGGAAATGTTTTTTGAGGTGTAAGAAATGATCCTAATCACTGGGAGCAAGATTAGGATTGGGCGGTCGATGTTCAAAAACTTTTCAGCGAAGCTCTGGCAGAAGATGTTGGCCTACAGTGGTATATGTAAAGTGACCATTTATTTTTTTACTCAAAACGGGACATTTTTATAATTTTTAGGTAATATTATGTGAATTCAAGAAAACACATATCTCTTCAGTTTTTATTTATTAATGAAAAGAACAGGGATGAACAAATGAAAATAAATAATTCTTGTGATCTTGCATTTGTTTGAAGAACACATTTTTGCTTCAGTATATTTGGTGTTGATTTAAAAAAAGAATGACATTCTTGGCAGGATCGCTTAAAATTTACTTTAGTAATTAACATTGCTTTACAAACTGCGACATGCAACTGTGTTTTATAACTCATCCACTGCTTATTCGTAAGAAAAATATCCTTTCTACGGTGCATTACTGCCGGGAAGGCATAGAATATATTCAATAATTATACGAAAGTTCGTATAATTTAAATTATTGGCGAAAAAGTGTTTGAACAGTTCCACCCAAATATTCCCAGCGTTTCATTTCGTCATTTCATGCGGTGTTATGAAGTTAGAACTAACTGCGAGATAGGAGACTTCTGACCAACTTACATATGTGTGACACGTATAGCGCATGCTCCATCATCTCCGGGCTACGACATACCGTCGGATTTTTCTATCTTTGGCCTCTTCTTGTTTGAAATTGTTATCGTGGGTTGGTCTCTTTCTGAAAACGGGACATTTGGGCGTCCCGGAGCTGTGTTTGGGGACAACGGGACTGTCCCGTTCAAAACGGGACGTATGGTCACATTAGGTATATGACGAGCATTATTGTTGATTAACACAATGAGTCTGTGGAAAAGCGCCTTTTCTTCTGAATGTCCCGTTGCAATTCCTGCAAAGATCCCATTGAATTTTGCCTGGTTTACAGGATAAAGTGAGAAAATTCCGTTTCATCGTATTCGTCGCTTTCATCATTGTACCTTTGCAAAAATATCAACGTGATCTTATGCATTTGCTTTTTCGTTAGGAAGTCAAGATTTTCGGCATCCACTGGACACACAGTTTCCATAACAACGGCCACTTCGTAACAGTTTCATACAACAAAGGTCGGGATATCTACTGAAATTGGTTGCTGAATTCGGTTATCGTGAATTGATTTCAAAATGCTCTGCCTCACCAGCTTCACAAGGTCGCCATTAATGAAGATAGCCACTCAAGACGTTCTTTGTTGGGGAAATTTTAACGACTTTCGAAAAATATTCTACATTAATGATGCGCCATCTGTTTGCTCATAATATCTGACCCATACACTTTAAACGATAAATTTCGAAAGAAAATTGCAGTAAATTATAATTATTAAATTTCCATAATTATTATATAATTATAGATGTAACGTCCCAGACGACGGCATAGAGATTAACAGCTGAAATGTAATACAGCGAATGATAGAGAAGTTCCAGCTGTCGCATAAGGTTACCACGCCACAGTTTTTCAAACATGCGGACTGAGCTCTGATATTAAACTGTTTTCACAAAGCATTATGAAAAAAATTCTACTGTCGCATTTTTCCAAAATTAAAAAAATAATAATAATTTGATTTTAAGTAGTCTGGAAGGATCAACAGACTGCAGTTAACTCAATTTTGCACAGCAAACAACGAACACTTAGTTTGGGATAGTGAATTCAAAATCCATAAAATGTTGGCTGGTTTCAATTGTATAACTGCAACCAATTTTAAATGCAATTAAGGGCATTTTTATCTATGATTATCACAAATATGAAAGACTCATTTATCTCTTTTCATTATAGTCATCTTTACTGTCAA
>BGPR01000702.1:20082-78597 GCA_013235015.1 Araneus ventricosus
TGTGAAAGACTCATTTATCTCTTTTCATTATAGTCATCTTTACTGTCCCATCATTTAATATCTTTTACTTTTTCGGAGCAAAACTGTTGAAAAAAATTCTTCTCGTAGCGAAGCAAGCTGCTTGTTTAACTTTTCAGTGCTTTTTTTCCCAAATTGTACGCATTTTGTGTAAACCATCTACAAGATAGTAATTGAGAAAAAATTGAATGAAAGACAGACTAATTTACATTTTTATCACATTAGTATCAGTAAGTGGTTGTAAATATAACGAGGCAGAAATGAAAAGATATGAACACAATAACAGAAATCATTATCATAAAGTGACTGGGAAAAATTTGAGCCCTGAATCAGTATTCCGACCTCATAAAAACCGTTCATGTAAAGTTTATTAATGATCCACTGCGATTTCATAAACAATTTAGAATCAATTAAGTATCGTTAAGTGATTTTAAGTATACGCACATATTTTTCCTTCAATTTTTTGTTAAAAACTTTCGCGTAAGTGCTTTCATTTGCTTCTTAACTTCCTGAAATTTTAACCTCAGAAAGCAAATCTTGGTAAGCAACTTAGATAATTTTTTTTTTCATGCTTTCATAGCACAAATAGCCTCAGAGCTTAAACCCATTTTCTCGTGCAATGAATATGTATGCAGAAGATCAGGACAGCAATTTATTTCTTGTTTTTTTACAATCTCAGATTGAATGAAGATATTTCATAATCATATATTTTTAAAAAATTGATATTAGCTGGGAGGTTCAAAGAATATGATTCTCCAGCTCTTAGTGATTTTACGCAGAGTCCAGAGTAAAGAAACACACAAACAATCGAAGTTTATAAGCACTCTAACTCTCCGAGAAGGAAAATGCTTCAGAAGCAAATTTGTAAAATGAAATATCGTTAGTCTTTTTTATATATATAAACTATCAACTTTTAAGTAAAAATCTGGATAATCCGAGACATTTCAATCAAGATTTCTTCAAATTTTGGTGCCTTTTACAAACTGGGACAAAGAGTCAAGAATCAGATCTGCCTCAGTTAAGCCAAGACGCCTGATCACTTTAAGAATAGCGCAACTTTCCAAAAAGTTATAAAGAGCTATACGCGCGCGCGCGGACATTGATTAAATGTTTTTCTATAATACATTAGATCTTCTATATTTTAAAATTGAATCTTCGAATATTAATCGTAGAACTGCAATTTTATTTATGTATTTAGTTTATAAGTGCAGATGGGTACCAGGGTATTTAACTTTTATAAAATTCAATATTGCTGTTCGAAGATTCAAGTATAGGGTTGGGTTGGATTGATTTTTATGGCACAAAAGCCATTTTTGGCCATGCTGCGTCAGATTCAAGTTTAAAAAATATTGATTTGTGAAAAACCCCTCATCATTTTGTTTCTCTCAGAGAACAACAGAAATTCTGCTGGCTGAAATGTCTACAACTTTCCAAATATTAATGGTATTCGACTGGAATGTTTATATAAGTTGCACTATATGTCTGGCTTTGAAGTTATGAAAAAAATTACGCTAAATTTCGCACATGCGTAGTAAAAACATATTTACTATAAATACTCATATTTAATCTAATATTAAAAGTATTTACTTCAAATTCTAATACAATGTTTCTCTAATGTATTGTCGAATATTCTGTAAGTTTCGCAAAATTTGGCGTAAAACTCTGCATGTTATAAGCAAAAAAAAAATTAGAGTGTTTTAAAGAAGCCTTTATATCTTCCCAAATATTTATACAATTCCTACGAAAATGCACGTAAGCAATGTGCATAAGAATTAAAACCATTGATGAAAGTGTTTCAAAACATTATCAACGCCCTGTAAAGCAAGGCTAGTCCAAAACATTTTCTTCTTCATCAATTTGTGGACGGTCCCCTAACTGCCCTCGTGACAAAATCTTCACTGTAAAATGTGATTTCCCACGATTCTCCACAACTGATTATGAACCATTGTATTCAAATTAATTCCAAATGTTACTCATTTTACCAATCTGTCAATACTTTTGTAGCAGTGTAAGTGTAGCCGATTCGTCCGACGTCCTGAACCTCGCATTCCACTGACGGCTACTTGTCAACGGCGTGGACTAGACTGGTGGGTGTAGGGAATGCAAAGATTGGACGTTTCAGTGTCTCGAACGATTCTGAATGTCAACTTCTATGGGGAGAAGTGGGAACATGTTTTCATCCCAATAATAACTGGGAAACAGTTCATTACGGTGGTCCCTCGTTCTTGTCTGGAGAAGCAGCATGGTGAATGACCGCACTGAGTCTCACATCTTCGAAGGACATACCATAACTGGAGATTGATATTGTCAGCAAATGGAACCTCCCTATGAGCGTTTTTCGCCGAAGTGCCATTGGTCTGGATTGGTCTCTATGGACGAGATGTCAGATCACATCAGACTCTTAAAATGAAGGAGTTGCTGGAAGGTGAGGATATCACTGGAATGAACTGGTCAGTGTGATGGGCCGCATTCAAATCATTGACCGCGTGGTTTGAATCCCGTACAATATGTGTAGGACGCTTTCGGGTGACACGTTTTAGAATGACCATGTCTGCTTGAGAACATTCAGCGAGTGAAATTGATGCTTGTCAAGGAATGGGCTTCTGTTTCAAGAACTGAGCAATCATCTAATGTTGAGAATGAACAGACGCTGTCATGTGTCTATTGCATGGTAATGTAGGGCCATATCTCTTAGTAAGAAACATCTATTTGTTTCTTGTAGACATTTGTACAATACTCTTCCATTAGAACTTTTCTTTGCCTAATTCCATACTGCAAGTGCATAATTCGTTTTTAAGTTATTATGGTTTCTTTGTCATCAAAGCACAGGGTATTGTTTCTGTATTCTGATTTTCACGTCTCCTAACTGATTTTTTGCAATGTTAAAACGAAAATAACCATCCCGTGTTTGAGTTTGGGATATGAGTGTATATTACACATTAACTTAATCAGGGCTGTTTTATCCAATGGGCTAATTGGGTTATAGCCCAGGGACGCCATGGATCCAAAGGTACCTAAAAACTCACTATATCGATTTTATTTTAATTTTAAACCAAAAAAATTTAATTATTTTTATATGTTACAAACCTTAATCATATTTTTATTTTTAACTAGACAGCCATCGATTGCGTAATGTTACATAAACATATCTTATACTATAAATTAAAATGCATATTTTGTGTCAAATAGATAAATAATTACAAAAAATAAATAAAATACAAAGTGTTCATATGCATTTTATTATCTTAATTTAAATATTAAGTATATTATATTTTTGTATTGAATAAATATGTAGAAATAAACAGAAAAGAATTGAAAAAATACTTTTCATATAATGCAACTGTTAAAGCTAATCGTGAGTACAATTAGGGGTAGCAGAAGCTGGCTTGCACAATGCAATTTTGAAAAGGCACCGATTTGCAAAATCTTTAGGCTTTAATCGCAGAACAGGTGACTTTTTTACTCTATTTTCTGTTTTAAAGTCAAACGAGCAATTTTCTAGCAAATTATAATGAATTATCGTTGTTCTCTTCTTTCTAAACAAATTGTTGGCATCTTCAAATTTAAACAAGTCCCATAGAAAGACGGGAAAATTGTTTCTGAATTGCCACTTTGTTGAAAACTTAGAAGAATTTAAAAATATTTTTCATAAATTCAGAAATCGCTTGAAGAAAAAGAAAACTTGTGTAATGTTTTGTTTCGAGTGGCAATAAAAAAGTAGTGTTTTTACTAGCAAGACCGAATTCGTTACATTCGAAGAAGAACTCAATAAAAATAAATGGCGACGAACTTTCTCGAAAGTTCAACTGGCGTTTCTGAGGAAGGTTTCGAAGTATAAATATCAATAAATCAATAACAAAGTTCTCCTTTTGTAACAGGTCGAAGGACAAAATAAATTCTAAACTTCAGAAAACGCTTTTGTTTTGTTAAGTGCTTTGTTTTGTTTATATTCATGCAAATATTTTTTTTCGAAATCCATTTTGTTTGTTTTCTTAACTTAAATCATCCTTAACTACAATAAATTTATTCTAAAATTTTTACGAAGTTTGTATATAGCATGAAGTTTATTTTCTTAGAATAGAATAAGTTAAAACAAATCAAAGAGCAAATATATGGATTTCTCCTTATTCTATTATTGTGAGGAATTCGCTAATAAAACCTATTTTCTATTTTATTAGACAGTTTATAAAAATAAAAAAAAAACGTTTTAAACTTGAACATCCATTGCGCTGCAGAGAATTAATTTCTTCGCTCATCGTAATAATATAAAGCTAATTCATGCTCAAGTGGTACAAAAATTCTCAGCACCAATTTAAATTTCGAATCCGTTGAGCATCCTGCAGGAGAAAAAAAAGCGGCTTAGAGGTATATCGTAAAACAGTGTGTAATTAGATGTTAAATCACGTGCACATCTACGTTTGACATATAGGAGAATGCCGGAACATTGATACACTTTTTTTTTGGAAAGCTAAAAAATTTTACCAACGGTAATAATTAGAGCTAATACACTAAATTTATACATTTGTTAATCTAATATAGGATTTCAGTCGAGTTTTATTGCACTAAATATTCATTGCAATATTTTTTCTAAAAATGGATTTGTATAAATCCGTACCATAAGGGGTGCATTGATATAAACTCGAAAATAATGTTGGTTAATAGGTCTGGGATAAAAAAAAAATTGTTTTATCAATAAACTTTGTATTCCAAATCAAGGTTTAAAAGTTTAACACAGTAATAAATTTTTATTTTAATCAAAATTCAACATTTTTAATGAGACTAATAAATTGAAACAATAATGCCCCAGAAAATAATTTGTCTCTACAAATAATAAAGGAAAACGCGTGCGTGTGTGTGTGTAAAAATACTTTGGAGGGAGGAAATGTGAGCCTCGAAGCCGTTTTTGGAAATTTTAATTAATTGAAAATTAAGGGAAATTTTCGAGTTCTTTCTTGATGACTTACGAATAATGCAGCACAAAAATAATTTTCACACCATCTGAAAATACAAAAAATTATCTTTTCGATGATATCTCATTTCTAGAATGACGTACATTGACGATTATAAATTTTCGCAATGTTTCAAAAATGAAAAGTGAAGTCACCAATGTATACAAAAGTGACCAACATGTATCCGAAACACGTGTATTCTAGAATTATCGATAATTTACTTTATCAAACCTGTTAGAAAATGTTACTCATAGGAACATCATATTGCTTTTTCGAGAATGTTTTAATCTCTCTCTCTCTTTAGACTTATCTTTAAAGAAACACTTATATTGTAACAATATAAAAAAATTTCTTGACTTGAAACTTCATATAAGATGTTGTAAAACATTCCTTTAATTTCTGCTTTTATCATAAAACTATTAATAGAAACAATGCCTACCAGAGTAAAGGAACTCTGTGTTACCCATGGAATACTTTAATTTGTGTAAATAATAACTATTAAAGCAATAAAGAGAAGAGTTTAAAAAGCATTCAAAAGTATATTTTCAGTCAAACTTCACCAGCTGTAAGTGATAAATTTTCTTCACAATCACAGTGGAAAAAAAACTCTTACTAGATTAAAAATCGCAGAAAAATGCTTTAGAAAAATACAGAAAAGTTTTTCAATTCGTAGAATTCATCGTAAGGGCTTTCAAATGGACATAGTTGCACAAATATGAACTGAATCGCCCATTTTGGGAAAAAGTTGGTTTCGTAAAATTTTACAGAAAATAAGTCCAATTGACATTGTTACAAAATTAATTATTGAATTGTAAGTATTCTGTAATGTGAAGAATTGGTGATGTTTCGAAAACGTATGCGTAATAAATAACACAAATTTTGAATTAAAAAAATTATACACATTATACATATATTAAGTATAGTTTGTAATAGTTAACCCGAAACCACATAAAATGGTATTAGATTCTCAATTGTATAACTGGTTGAATTCCAAGAATTAATTCAACTTAACAGAAACCATACTTAATTCAAACGGAAAAGTATTATTACAATCGTCTTCTTTAATGTTGATCAAAAAATTGACACACTATCATTTTTGGGATAATTTTCCCCTTTATAAGCACAAAAAGTGATAAATTAGTGCAAATAAATTTTTGCTGAATTCAACTTTATTACCGAAACATGTTTATGAAATGCGTAAGTTATTTAAGTAACTAATTATAGTTACATTATCACAAGATTTCATTATCGTGTGAGAAAATTATTGATGCATTATAATTAGGGTTCCCAAGCATTGATATGGAACGTTTAATTGCTAGATAAATGAAATATGAAAAAAGCGGGTAGGTAATTGTTTATTTTACTCTGATAAAAAACTAATAAAGTTTAAGAAATCTAATGAAATGAACACGTAGAACAATAAAAAAGATGCAAGGTTAATTCTCTTTAGCCCATCCATATTTTAAAGTTGATTTTACTTACTTAATTATATCATTTTCTTCTTTCACGTAATTATAAAATTGGGCTCAGATCTTTTTAAAATTATAATGAAAAATCGAAATTGCTTCCATTGTCCCTACTGACAATCTTTTTCTTTGATCCGACCATTGAGTTGACACTAGGGAAAATATTCTCTCTACAATTGCATTGGGCAAATACGTATTTGCATAGCTTTATTAGACAGGATAAATTCATAATATACAATGAAAACATAATACTACTAGAATAAGTACTCACCTGCCTTTGTACAATAACTCTAGCTTATCCTGCATTCAATACACTGAATATACTAAGTCCTTCCTTTCTCATAAATCTTTAATAGTAATTTTCCTATTCCTTGTATTTCACAATTAACACGCAATGTCTCCCCATCTCTAATACGTTACTCAAAACCTGTGCATTGATGCAAGCTTCCTAATGTTATTCGTCATCATCTACATTTATCATTTTTCCTTCATTCACAGCGTGTTATTCAAGATATTGGATACATTCCTTTATTTTGTTGTCAATTCTATGTGTTAGCACCAGCTTTGTGATTTCTTCATTTGCCATTCTTCTCTTGCTGTATTGTTATTTTTTTTTTTTTGCAACTCAATAAAGTCCACCTACATCTATACCAACCCGGATAGGAGCCACATGAGCTCTAAAGACGGTGGTGTGGTATGGTGGTAAAGGTGTTAAAGTGATCAATATACTTTGTATTTGCAAAATCTTCATCCATTTCTCTTCCATACTCAATTTCATAATTGTTTCGTAGCTTTGGTTAGTATTATTTTTCTTTAAATATTCTTTTAGATATACAAACTGGTTGAATAGAATCTCAGTGTTGCCAATATCAATATTTCTTACTTATAAATAAATTACGTTCTATTTCTTCCCATTCAGGAACTCGGTTGAGAGTCATCTAGTCGAACCTAATGAATTTTTGGAATGATTATGACCATTTCTCAAAATTTTCCACAGCAGTATTAAATTGTCGCGGCGCCGCCGCCTGCCCTGTGTGCCAGGCAGAGTTTAGAGAGAAAACGAGAGAAAAGTATAACAAATAATAATACGGGACTGAGTAGTGATATTTAAGGTGGCGAACTCTTTTACAATGAAAAGAAGGACACAAATAAATTGAAGAAAAAAAGTATAGTAAATGAAAACATTTTGTTCATTATAACAATAATACAGAATACACTACAATATGATAAACGCATAATAAAAACATTTGTAACATTTTAAATTGTAATTACGCTTACATGCCTAATAATTAGTATTTAAATGAGTACTTTTCCATATAATTAATATTTTTGTCAATGTATCATATTGTAACAATATATTGGAAATATCTGAACAAGAAAAATCCTTCGTATTGAATTTTACGGCAAGAGCTGCAGTTAGAGTATCAGTATTCAATCTCGATTGCTCACAAGTCCAAAAATAATTAGCCAGTGAAAATATCCTTTCAATTGTTGCATTAGTTCCAGGGCAGGGCATAGAAAATTGAACAAGAATAAATAGATTTTTACATGGAATATGTTCATTATTGAAATGGCTGAATATTTCCACCATCTTTTATTAATTTCGGCATATTTGTTTTCCTTTATATTCATTTTTCAGAATTTAAAATATATATTCAGTCTTCTAATTTCCAATATAGAAAAGGAGGACACATAGAAGGACACTTTTCAGTGAGGACAGAACTTACAAAAGGAGGACGGTTGGTCACCTTATGATATACTGTGACAATCTCGTATATACGGGACTTATGGCAACCCTAATTATAATGGTATTTCCAAATGAGCATCATAATAAAGGAGGACGGTTGGTCGCCTTATGATATACTGTGACAATCCAAAATACGGGACTTATGGCAACCCTAATTATAATAGTATTTCCAAATGCGCATCATAATAAAGGAGAACGGTTGGTCACCTTATGATATACTGTGACAATCTCGTATATACGAGACTTATGGCAACCCTAATTATAATGGTATTTCCAAATGAGCATCATAATAAAACGGGGGGGGGGGGGGGGGCATTATAATAAACCCAACGGGATCCATACTGATTAACGCAGTCCTAATAATATACCCCAGAATCAATGAGAAATAAAGCCTTTGCTTATGAAAAATAATTGCGCAAACAAAACTTAATAATGTCAAATTTGCAATTATTTATGGATAAAATGAAAATTAGCTTTGTACATATTGCTTACTCTTGAATTAAAAGCAAAATATATGCGTTATTAATTATGTGCTCGAATTTTACCCTTGACACACCTCTCAAACGAATGGAAAATGCTAATCAGGTTAATTCACAAAATAAATTGCATTCAAAGAAAGTGTTTTGTCTTTGTAAAGTTTGAAAACTTGCCTGATGGTATGACAGGCTGATAAAAACTGCGTGGCTGATGGCTTGTCAATCACTTTTGTGTGGTCTTTTATTTAAGAAATCTGATTCAGACAGAATGACATAGACAGATTTCACTTTTTCACACCTTTCAAACAGCGCGTTATACTAAACTCTTGTGTGGAATATTTTCTATTCATAGTTATACTAAGATCTTGAAGGTTGAAAACAAGACATAATCTCTGTGCGATTCCAGTGTTGAGTGCAATACATGGAAGCACCACACAACATAATTAATTTTAATATCAATGGCAAAATATAGCTCGCATTAATTTAAAATTGGAAAGGTGCATACATACTCTCCGGCAAAATTTTTTGTCTAAAGCATGTCGAATTAAAAGCATTGCTAATTTTATTTATCTAGTAATTTATTTGCATTAGAAATATAGTCTCAATAATTTTCTTTGCATTACACAAATTTAACTGAAGTTAAACTTTTCATATTCATATTTAATATGCATTCTAAAATTCAGAAGTAAAAGAGAAAGACGAAAACCGATTGTCCGAAAAAGCCTTATAGATTTTTTCTCTCTTGCTTTCTTTTCATTTTTTTACAGCCTGTGCAATAAAGAAACAACGATCATTTTTATTCTAACATTTTAATAACACTTTTAAAATTTATTACAGAGCCAATTATGCTTTTTTGAAAAAATATAATAAAAAGTTGACTCCATTATTTTAACGAGATTTTTTGACGGTTTTTACCTAATAATTATCAGTAAAGCGCATTTATGTTAAAATTAATTTTATGACGAAATGACGAGCATTTGATTAATAAAGAATTATTTGCACTGCTGGTGCAAATTAATGCATTATTTTTGCGATAGTGTATATTGTAGCAATACGTTTACATATTTAAAAAATGTTTACGTTTGTTTATAAATTAATGAGAGTTAACCTATAAAAAAGTATAAATTATTTTTTCGAAGACCAAAATTTAAAGGGGACCAGATATCTATGTATGAAAAATGAAATTATTACTTAACTTTCCAAACAGCTGAAAGAAGTTTTTACATTTTTCATCTTTATTAATAAAGTAGAGAGCTCATATTTAATTGTACACATTCTAAAATGTTTTACAGCTAGGAATTTTTTTCCCTTTCAGAGATTCGTTTACAAATCATAAACATGATTTATCTTTTTCAGATTATGAGAAATAAATTTTTAAAGTTATTCGATCAAATATTGCTAATTTTTAAGTGTCTATATTTATGGACTTATTGAATGGTTTTCAACCATCGAAACCAGGGGTGTAGTGGCGGCAGTGCTTTTTTTAATGAGAAATAAATAGAAAACAATTTTAAGATACCTGCTTAAATATCGCGATCTTTGTCTAATCCTCGCCCTAGGAAATATGATTGGTGCTTCAAATCATTAAAAGTAATAAGACACTGACAAGCTGTGTTGGGAAGGGCTTAAAAACTTTAAGGCTGCACACATTTAAACATATTTAATGTTTTGATTCTAAACAACAATGATATTTTCTATTTAAATATAATACAGCGAAACCTCACATAAAGAGCATAATTCGTTCCAGAAGCTTACTCGTTATGCGAAACAATTTTTTTCCATAGAAATCAATGTAAAATAGGATAATGTGATCCATGCCGAAAAAATACTCAAAAAAATTTATGTATAACGTTTATTGAAAGAAAATTATATATATGATCGTTAAGGAGTCTGAATCATCTTCATCTTATCTTTTATGCAGAATCAACCAGTATGAAATTCGGATAGAATTTTCGGAAATGAAAAGCGGAATGAGTGCTAAACACGGACTGACGTACTTGTCTTTTATCCTTATTAAAAGAAATAATTCAATCGCGTTACGTCATTGACTCAAATACGTCAGTCAACTCGTTACGTCACTCAGATACGTCATATCATTTGTTACGTAGCGTATCAACAACTATAAATACATGGCAGAAAAATAGTTTTTAAAAAGCCATGGCCTTAAATATTAATAAAAAAAATGAAAATAATCAAAGTCATTCGTTCTATTCAAAACGTTTATTATTAGAAAAAAGTTATCAAAACAAAAAATCTCATTCGATTAACAGTTGAAAGTGTAGCCACAAGTACTAGACACCTAGTTTGATAAGAATTAAAGCAAAATAAAAGTTAGTGGATGTAACAGTAGCAGGCGCAAAATCCGGAAATTACCCTCTCCTCGTCACTAGTTATACGAAACGACGCTCGTTAAGCGAGTCATTTTTTTTACATTTTGCTCGTTAATTCGTTATGCGATATTTCACTATATATTATTTACATTTAATATAATATCTCAAATTTATTATTTATCCTGTCAGGATTTTACACTGAAATTACTTAATTTTAATATAACTTGAAATTAACATAATTTTTTTAAAAATATTCTTTAACCTTTTTTATCATATTCAAGTTTCTAACTGCGGTATGTTTTATGGTAATGTTCGATCAAAAATAAAATATAAAATAATAACTGCAAAATTGTTCATTGCTGATATTTTACTATTTCAGAATTTCAATACCTAGATAAAAATAATTATACATTTTAAATGCAAAAAAATGTTGTGAAGTGATCCCTTCCTTACCCTCCCTATCACCCGCTCCATTCTGTCTCTTGCTGTACCCCCTCCCCCAACAATATACCCAGATCAGAGCGTCCCGGCGATGCTTAAATTACAACTATATCACTGTACTGATCGAAACGTGTTCTGAACAACCGAAAATTTTCGAATTGCTAATACCTGTAGATGCTGGTTACTTCCTTTATTTTTCAATTCTGAATACCATTCAGTCAATTTAATGCCCCTTTCTATTTTCTACAAAAAAACATAAATAAGTGATGCTCATATTTCCTCATTTCATGTATATTTATGAAAGATATTCAGATATTTGTTTATAATTCAACTATTTTGTTTTTATATATGAACTTTCAAAAATGTTTTCTATAAAAAGGCATTTAAGTTTCTTTACATGATTATTTGCCATTTATCTACAAGAAAAGTTATGCTTCTTTTTAACTAGGAAGGCTATTAAACAATATTTATAAATGATGTGGCTAAACCCAAAATGAAGTTTTGGAAATTAACCATGCATGAAGCTTCAAAAAATAGCCACTTTCAAAAAAAGTAATCAAAACCTTTTCACATGAGCTTCAAACGATAGGGTCGATTGATTCAGTGCAATTGTTTTCCTTTTCTTAAAAATGCAGATAAATCATCTGGACTTAGACAAAATATTATGGCATTATGTGGAGTCTTCTTATTGATTATCTCCATGCATTTTACAACAATCCATTGGGCATTTTCTTTTTTCATTCTGGTAGTTGTCTATTTGTTTTGAGAACTGTGTTCGTATGAATTTAAAAAAATATTCGACGTCCATCAAATATGAAATCTAAAACACCTTTTACTTGAGATTTATGGTAGTTAAAAATATAGGATTCTGCGAACAATAGACTTGTTTTGAAATAAAAAACAATTGCTTGTATTGTTAAATAGACAGAGTTTTGCAAACGGTTTAAAGTTGAATACACTTTTAAGACGAACATGATCGTATTATGCTGGTAATTTCTTTGTTGTTTAATACTGAATTTGCACTTGTTATAATAGGTTTGACAGAACTTTCGGCATCGGAATAATAAAGGATATCAAAAAGTCAGATCTGAATGATAATCATTAGAGTTCGCATTATTAAATACTTTATTCTTTCGGCTCTTAAATTAGAGCATTTTTAGGGTCATGAAACTTATTATACATCATTTATACATGCTACAATTTTAAATCTGTATTCTTTTGTTTATTTTATCTTTCTTTTGTATACATCGTTATAAGACATTTAGTAAGATTACATTTTGACCAAATTTTTGAAATGAAGTAGAATTATAGCATATGTTTTATTTATTTTTTATTGTATTTCATTTTTATTATATTTTCCCCACTAACTTTCAAATGCAGACGAATGTACGAAGAATGAAAATCACAGCGAATCTTTCAGTGGGATTAAAATTATCCGAAACATTTTAATGAATTATTTGTACTTATTTAATATAATATTTTAGTATTTTATCAAGAAATGATAGAACCGCATTTACCATAACTGCAAGAAATTTTAACTAAAAGAAACCAGGAAAGCAAATACAATAATTACATTAAACAATTTTAGGGGGACATACGAGATTCTTCTCAAGTGAGTTTGAGTAGAAATAAAGAATTCTGTACTTCTAAATCTTAGCTTTAAAAAAAACCCGTATTTCATTTAAGATCCGTTAACAATGAGAGAGTCATTGAAGATATTGAAGATCAATACAATCTTACAAAGATTTTGTAACTGTCAACCAACTTGTCAAGTAACAAGCTAGTGGAATTGAGAGTCACGTGATCTCGGTCAGGCCATGTGATCTTCCAACTGTCGCCAGTATAATTCCGATGTAAAGAGCAATTATAATAGATACAGTAAATACATATTATATGAACTCACTAGACTTCGAAAATCGTTCGTACATGAGGATACCATAAAAAGTAATCAAAATATTTTATTTTAAATTTAAAAATTTTCTGTTTTAAATCAGTAGCGGTGATCGGGTGGGAAAAGTGAGGGGGGATTTACAGACATCTAAAAGACCCGGTAGTGTAGGGTATGGACAACAAAATTTTAAAATTTTGTTAAAAAATAACTAGTTTTCCAGAACACTATTGCTTTTTTGTAATTCCTAGTTTTAGGCAACTAAAATGAAATAAAAATTTAATTTTTCCCTAAAAAAAGTAGGGGGAACTGCCCCCTCCACCCCCCACCCCCCGACTCACAGCCACTGTCTTAAATCACACCTTTTCCTTATTTATCATCTTCATTTTCTTCAAGTAGTACAAATTATTGATGATTTTATAATCTTTTTTGAATTCTAAACTTAATTTCCACTGGATTACTTTGAGGAAGAATGCAAATGTGCGAGGGACGCCCCGAAAGTAAATTTCGTCACGCTTTTTCACAAGGACTCTCAACAGAAACATACATGACATAACAAAGTACAAATTTTTGGCTATTTCTACACATATTATCCACGGACAGTGATACATTTGTCGCACTGTGAAATCAATTTCAAGACACCATCCTGGTAAAAATCGATGCCCAGCGAGCGAAGGAAGTTCTTCACTGCCTGTCGCACCTCTTGATCTCTCACTTTCTTTTCAGGATCATCACAGACGATGAGACATGGGTGTACAACTTTACCCCAGGTACTAAGTCCACCTCAATGACATCGAAGCATCCCAGCTCACCAGTGACTAAAAAATTTAAAGTGTCGCACTCCGCAGGGAAGGTTGTGCTGAAAGCGTTCTGGGATGCAAAGGGTGTCATTTTGATTGATTTCGTCACTTTTGGGACCATCAATGCGGCACGCTCTTGCGACACCTTCACCAAACTGATGTCTGCAATTCAACGCAAGAGACCAGGGCTCTTGAGTCGAGGGGTTTTGTTCTTAGACGATAATGCAATCGCTGGGCATCGATTTCTACCCGGATGGATTCTTGAAGTTGATTTCACGATACAACAAATATATCAATATCCGTGGTCAAATGCCATCGTATGTTTCTGTTTGTAATAAAGTTCCCTGTGAAAAAGCACGAAGAAATTTACTTTCGGAACGTCCCTCGTAGATGTAGTAATGTGGATTTACCTGCCTCGAAGCACTAATGTAGTCTAGACGTCTGTTACTCTAACAGAGAGTAAATTTCATTTTAAATTCATTTATTTTGCTTCGGTATTTCTCTATAAAAGATGTTATCAGTTTTTGCTGGGTAATTAAATAGTTAAATAATTATAGAGAATTGTACCATTCTACAGGGCGTTCCCTTAAGGTGACAAAAGCCTCAGAGGAGCGATAGAAAACAATAAAAGGAACAAAAATTGCCATTAGAACGTACCATCGCAAACTACATTTGTTCAGTGAAAATTGCAGAACTATTATGCAGGATGTGGCATTGGGGACGACAAAAAGTACCTCAGTATGCGTCTCAGTAAAAACTGCACCTGAGCTACTAAGATTCGTTCTATGAAAACCTGTGTCTCCATAGGCGTCTCATAAAAGAGCGATTTTAGGTATCCTCAAGGGAAGGAATCCAAGAGATGGAGCGTGGAGGTCCAGCAACAGATCCAGGACATCCTATCCCTCCCTCCCGGAAGATGGAGATAAAGCATCGCGATGGAAAAAAAGTATTTCCGGACCATCATGTATTAACAGTATGTTCTGCTGCAATGTGGCCGGCACACCCTGCGTAAGTATTTTCGTGATTTTCATCGATTAAGCATGGTCTTAAAGACTATGTTCTATGGTAATTTTTGTCCCTCTTGGCGCCTTCTACTACACTTTTGAGTTCGTCGCCACATCGAGGGAACAGTCTGTATAAGCCTTATAAACTAATGACTTAGAAAAATGAGATAAATAATATTCTAGAGAAATTCGTCAAACTTTAATCATAAAAAATAATAATATGATAGCTTGTTACTTGAGTTGAAACACGATCATTAAACTAATAAAAAAGTGTTTAGGTTTCATAATTTAATTGATATATCTCTCTCAAAGGAGTTTTATTTATCGGTTGAATAAAAAATGTTTTAACTGAAATAAAAATGCAAAGATTGAAACAACAAAAAAGAAAAGAAGAATATCAAAATATACAGGGTGCCCACTTAAATAAGGGTCACCTCCCTTTAACTCCAGAACGACGGTAGCTTTAGTTATGAAAATAATGTCTAGGTCATGAAAATAATGTCTAAAACGTCTAGGCGCTATTGCGATGAGACCACTTATAGCGGCACCTGGTGGAAAACTCCGGAGTTAGGGCTCCTATCCCGAAAACGGTACAAAATACGGGGGAAATGTCAACTACAAAGCTGTAGAGCGTTAACGATTTAGTACAAAAAAGACACCTTGTGCATATTAATGTTAAGAACAGAACGATTAAAATGCGCATGCGTTTGTTCGTGGTTTCCGAAACTGTGATGTCACTAAACGAGTTTAAAAGATAAAAAAACCAATTAGTTATCAAAAGATATCTTTATTTTCGGTGTTCAAAGTGCTCTCCGTCATCTACAATACAGATTTAAGCCGTTACTTGAATTTCACCTTGAACACGTTTTAGCACATATTTGGCACAAGCAACAGTAATACGTCATCGAAAGGCCTGCAATGTTGGCGGAAAGGTCATATACACCTCCTGTTTGAGTTATTCCCATAGGAAAAAATATAACAGGGTCATTTTTTGTCCGAAAAATTTTCTCCTTTTGGCCATGTCATGTGACGTCACAATTTCGGAAAATACAAACAAACAAAATGTGCATTTTAAACATTCTGTTCTTAGCATTAATGTGTAAAAGGTGTATTTTTGTACTAAATTGATAACGCTCCATAACTTTGTTATTGGCATTTTCTCCCTATTTTGTATCGTTTTCAAGACCAGAACGCTAACTCTGAAGTTTGCCATCGGGGGCACTGTAAGTGTGCTCATCGCACAGAACATAGTCATTTTACTATACCTAGACACTACTTTCATGACTATAGTTGCCGCCGTTCTGAAGCTAAGTGACGTGGCCCTTATTAAGTTGGTACCCTGTATAATAGTAAAGAACATTCCCAGATAACATGTACACTTGCAGCAAGTGCGATTTTTCTTGATATTAGCTTGTCATGACAAACTTGGCGCGACAACATTGCAACGTACTTCCTGCAAAGTAACAAAGCATAATCGATCACCTCCTTGCAATGCAAGTTTGCTGTAAAGTTGACATGGCACACTTACACACCACGATCTGTATACAGTTGTATATATCTGGTTTTGATCTTTGTCTGTTTTAAAAATCATTCAATTTTAATAGCATCTTCTAGACCGTTGTTCGTTTTATTAATTCCATAAATCAATGATAATTTGAAAAAAAACTAACTAGGTCTTTTTATAAAAAAATTACTTTTGAAAAATTCCCCATCTTTTTACAAAATATAGAACTCACACTGTAAAGAAAACTATATATCTCCTTTTTCTTAATGTTGAAATTTTAACGTTCATGAACAAAATTAAACTTAGAAAACAGTCAATGTTTGTTGAAAAATAATAACTTACTTTGTGTCCCATATTTTTAAAAGTAATTACTTTTGAACCCTAATTTCATAATTTATTGCACTAGAAAAACGTAGTTATTAACGAAAATCGATCTCCCTTTGACTTCAAATAACATTCTCAACTCAAGATTTAAAAAATTAATGAAATCAAGAAGACAGTTAAAAATAAAACTTGTAGATGCACGATATATTAGCGCAACCTGTCTTCGGCAATCGAAGTCCAGATGGCACAGGTTTAGGAAGCGGGTTGTCGGGGGTTCGAATCTGAGGTTCGTCTGCGTACTCTGTTTCTGCTATAATTTGCAGTGAGTTTGACGCAACAAGCTTGCTGCAAGTCCGACGCGTGGTGACTTCGTCGTTTGCAATAACTTGTTTCAAAATTGTTTCAAGATTGCACTCTTGCCGTGCCAAACTTGCTGCAAGCTTGCAGATTTGCAGAGCAAGATTGTTGAAACTTTGCTGCAAACTAAAATTGCTATCTGGGTTATTTCATTAGTTGTTACTTCTAAAGTAAAATCTTAACTTCACTGAATTTCAACAAAAATATCCTTTCAGACAATATGTTAAAAATAAACAGAATTTTTGTGCCTTAATTTTGAAAAACGGAAGCAATTAAATTATTGACAAAAAATGAAAGTGAAAAAAAACCTCCTTAATTTTCGATGCTGAGAAGTTAAATAAGACAAAAATCTGTCGTTAGAAACGCAAAGCTAAAGGCAAATATCAGTTGTAATGATTTCAAAAATATGAAATTCAAACCTGGAGGAGGAGATATTACAGTTGAGCTTGAACCAAAGTACACACCTGACAGACTGATATACAGACTAGTTCATAGGAAAATTAAAAATTCTAAAATATGAAACAAAACTTAAGGGTTTCAAAAAACAAGAGAAGAAATTCAAACAGTTTTAAAAGGTATATTGCTACACGTATATTGAGAGCTGTATTGCTGTATATTTATATAACGAAATAAAAGGGAAAATGAAATTTTGGAGTCAAAAATCCCAAGATAGCAAATTTTATCGTATTTTTGTAAATGAAAAATGACATGGTGAATGATTTGATTGAACAATGAAATTGGTTTCAATTTCATTGCAACAGAGAAAAATGCTTGTTACAAATAATGCTTACAAATTTTTAAAATTTGCTATAAATTCAAAAAAATCACACGAAAATCAACTGGTATTAATGGAATGGTAATTTGCAGCAATTTAAGTATTGTAAAAACATTTTCATGCTAAAATATGTTCTGAAGTTACAGTGGTAAATGCCGAAATTTCGGTTAATTTTTGATTAATTAAAATTCATATTCGAGAATCTTGTTCCGAAGTGCACTCTCCCACCTTCCAAAGTATATCTATACAAATGTCGGTAGCTCTAGGTCAAACGGTCGGCCCAGTAGAATGTCCACAGATAGATACAAACACACATACTTATTCGCTTCTACTGTTTTTAGCAATAGAGATAATAATTTTCACCTTTTATTATAAGTCCATGTGCACAATGCCAATTTTTAAGTAATCAGTGTTTAGTTTGTCTTATTTTTTGGAGATATTTGCGTCATAATTTTCATTTTTACTACTTTTTTATGTGAACAATATACAAATTACATCGTTAACTTTTATAGTAATTTTTTGAACAAATATGATCGTTGGACAGTCTTTAACTTACATTTTCTTACCTAAGTATCTAAATAACTAATTCCAAAGTTCAGCAAAGTCAGCACTGAGCAAACAATATCTTTTTCCGCTATTTTATTTCATTTGACTTGTATCATGTTTGAAAAGTTGGAATTTTGATCCATCGATTTTACAATTTTGAGATAGATTTTTCTCTCTATTTCTGAAATGCTAGAATACTGATAATTCTCTACAGTTCTATCTTCTCCATGGCAATACAATATTTTAATATTTTCAGAACTTAGTTATGAACTAAAATAAAAAAATAAAAAGAGTTTTATAAAAGCACGCTTTTATTGGTGTAATAAAATATAAAAAAATAATTTTAACAAAATTTTGAAGGTCAAAGCAAAAACCATAGAATTGTTAAGCGCTGCAAACAATACAATAAGAAAATGAAAATAGAATGAATATCATAAGAAAGAAGATTCCTAAACTATAAAAAATTAAAATTTAAGCTATTTTGTAAATGTTCTTAAAATTCCAATTTGCTTTGAATATTTCTATTAGTGCCTCGTGCGTCGGGTGAAGTGAAGGGTTTTTACTTTTAAGTTCATATTTCTTTACAAAAAAAAACTTTTGGTATTTCGGTACACTAAAGATGAATGCTTTTTTTAAAAAAACCTTTTTCATTTTAATTTTTAGATTCATATAACCCTGAATAAAACCGAATCGTTTGAGCAAAAAATTTCGCATTTTCTAATTAGTGTAAAAGTATGCGATTCCATACAATAAGCTTTAAAAATATCAGGTCAATTAAAGGACAAGATAGTTTTCCAGTCAGCCTGATACAATGCAAAATGACGGCACTCTTGGCAGTAAGCCAGATTTTTCAATTAACTTACAACATATCCATCAGTTGATAGTTAACATTAATTAATGTTTTATATACAAATCAATTGATACATTCATGTGATCAGTTTTTATATTACAGATACGATGTGGAAATCATGTTATAAGCTCAATTTATTGGGCTTCTTAAAACTATTAATACGTTATAAAATAAACATATAATTAAATCAGAATTACTAAAAGGGCTGTGATGTCATTCACCGTTACATATTGCTTTGATAATTTATCCATTTAATTGTCCTTTTCTATATTTACTATTTTTATTTTTGTTTTAAAAAGTTATCGAAGTTCTTTTTTTTTGAAAATGAGCAAACGATAAGTTCAAAATATTTAATTATAAATACTATTTAAAAGATAAAAGTTGATTTCCGATGCATTACTAATTCCTAAATAAAATCATATAAATTTCAGTGTGAGACAAGATATTTTCAGAAGCTGTAAAAGCTTTTCTATGCAATAAAATATTGAAATAAAATTATTCAACTTATTTTATTTTGTAGGTGGCATAAAGGATTTTTTTAACTGTAACAAACGATTTCTAATTCAGTACGAATTTTGGAAGTTTAGAATTGAGTTCTCAGGACAATTTAAATTTCAGAATTCTACAAGGTAAGTGTTCTTTAATGATAGAAAAGAATTGTAAAATATAGAAAAATAAGAATTGAATTGAATTTTTATATAAATTTTTACATGAACTTATTTACACCTATTTGTATAATTATGAATTATTCTTTATATTGAACTTATTAAATATGCGAGCGCGAAGAACTAAAACAATTTTATGTGAATAAGATCTGTTGTAAAAAATATTACTTTTCCAACTGTTCATTCCAGTCCTTTTATTTTTAATGCATAAAAGTATAACATATTTTTAATGTAAAAATAACTAAATTTTCCTTGCAATTTGAATTTATAATTTTTTTATTTAAAATGTTATGGAATTTTAAACATAATTTTTAATCTTTTTAATGATACTTCTTGTCAGAATAGACTGGTTATGAGAATATTAAGCATATTTTCGTTCCATAAATTTTATTTTTGATTATAATTTAAATGAACCACAATTTAAAAAATTATTTTTGTGTTACTATCATATCTTAATTTATTATATTAAGATGGTGGGAAAATAATTTTTTCTACCCAGGAATCGAAGCACTAATCTTGAAACAATGAATGAACTTTTATCAACGATATTCTTACCATTTTATTCGATAACAGTTGCCATATTTTGCAACTTCATTATCCCAACATTCATAGAACTTCTGGCTTTTATCTACAAAACACTTAAGCAAGTGCGATCTCATTGCATCTTTGTGATTTTCACTATTCAAAGAGTTTTCTGAAAACACAAACAAGATAATATAATGGCACAAAGACTGCGCTTTATGATGAATATAGCAGCATTTGCATTGAATATAGTATTGATGTAACTAATCAAGTCAGTTAAAGCTTAAAACTCATTTTTATTCTATGGTTTAATCAGTTATTTCATGGAATTCAGATCTACACCCTGATAAGGTGTAAAATAATAGACATGATTTATCCCGCTTATTACTATTAGCTATTATATTGCCAAATACCCTAGTAGCATAATAGTTATAATTCTTGAAATTTAGCAAAATTAATTAATTAAATTTTAATTAAAATAAAAAACAATAACATATTTTGTATTAAATAGAAAGGCGCATATGCAGCCAAATCTAACGAAATACAAAAACAAATAATAGAAATTTACATTAAAAGAAAATAAATTGAAAGAAAACAATGATAAAATGAAAAATAATGAAAACAGTAGACGTTTTTGCGTGCAAACGCAGCAGCAAAAAGTAATTGCTTCAACAGAATTTTTTTTAAAAGTACAACAAGAACTATAGAAGAACCAAAAGTTTACCAATACTTAGAACAATTTGTTAAGACTAGTAGCATAATGATATTGTAAAATATTGTATGACATTGAACAATATTCGCAATAATGTATAATATTGTACAATATAATATAATAATATATAATATCGAACAGTATTGTACAATATGTGGTAACATGTTGTGCTACCTGGATGCAGGGTGATTTTAATTAAAGTTCCAAATTCAAAAGGCTGTAAAGTGAGAACCACTGGTCAGAAATACCACACCATTTTCAACCCATTATAAAGTACTTTATAATAATAATGATCTTAATTTTTATGTTTCGTTTAAGAATATGAAAAGTATTACTTTCATTTACACTCAATACTTTTGTAAAGAACAATAATTTGCTGAATTTAATATGAAATAACATTTTATATGCTGCATAATTCAGTTCAAATGCTTATTTTACACTTTAATTGCCTATCATTAATTAATTTATAGAATAACTAGTTAAAGTGGTGAATTATTAATTTATTACTCACTTGATTCGTTATTTCATGAAATAACTAGGTATTATATGAAATAACTGAATTATACCTACATTTTAAAGGTAAAATAAAACTGAGAGTCCCCGACATGGTTTTTACGCTATCCAAACTAATGAACAGATTTTTTTCAGATTTTGTTCAAAAATGCTATCAAGAATAAAGAAGGTTTTAGTGAATGTGTCGTGACAATTAGTTAATAGTTCATTTTTAATGAATTAAAAGCTATGTTTCCATACATAGAAAAGATAATCTTATTATGAGTTTTGCCATCTCTATTGATGAAAATATTATATATATTTTAAATCATTTTATTTATTTGCCTTCTAGTTTCCACTCGCAATATTTAATTAAATTTTGTTTAATTTTTAAAAATATTAATAACTTATGTAAAAAATTAGTTTTCGACGGTTTTCAAAAATCGTTTGGTACAGTCCGTAATTTTTCCGAGAATCTAAGAGATTTAAAAATCGCTTGATGCAACTGATATTCTGATTTTAATTAAAAATTAGTTTGCAGACGATAAGAGGTTTTTATGTTTTATAATATTTTATATAAAAGTATATTTATAATGAAATACATATATTTCATTAAAAAATGCGTTTATTTACATGCAGGTTGGCAATTCGTCGAGTGTTAATATTAAATATATCTTTGCTTTTTCTCATATGACATTTGCACTATTTAGCCCTCAAAAGCTGATTTGATATATGATAGGGGGAATTGGAGTAGATTGATAGGCGGGAACATTGATACAGTTCGTACATTTTGATGATTGGAATGGCTCAAGAAGTTCATAAACCCTCATATATATGCCACTGTGACCCTTAGAACACGGTAAATTTTTCAGCCATTTTAAGTCAAAAGTTAATTTACAAATGAATTCAAACCGCTAATCTTCTAGTCGAAGTAAATTTTACTCTGAGTACGTGTTGTGTGATTTTTTTCACTAATTACGTTTTCCTGCCAGGGAATCTACTCCAAGGTTAGGAAAAGACATTTATTTTTCTGATCTATATTAAGTTTTGAGATTTTTTTGCTTTGATTTTGCGTGACCACATGTTTTAAGTAAAAAAGTCTCTTGGGGTAGATTGATACAGTTGACTCCGGGACACATTGATACACATATTTTGTGTGTATCAATGCGCCTTACCAGCAACTACTTTGCAAAATCGTCTTCAGAAATATAAAAAACATAAAAATGAACTATCTAAGAGAAACGCGCAATTAAGTATTTGTTTAAACAATGAAAACGGTTTGAATTTCATTGTAAAAATGAAAATTATTGTTGTAAATTAAATTTAAAATATTTTTTACGGATTTATTAAAATTGGAGAGAAAAATTGTACGGAAATTTAATTAATATCATTAAAAAGATAATTTTTTGTATTTCTAGATGGTGTGAAAATTATTCTTGTGCTTGCCCTCTTTTTCATAAGTCATCAAGGAAGAACTCGAAAACTTCCCTTAATTTTTAATTCATTAAAATTTCAGAAAACAACTTCGAGGTACACATTCTCTCTCTCCAAAGTATATTTACGCATACAGGCACACATTCTCCTGTATTATTTGTAGAGATAGATAATTTTCTGAGATATTATTGTTTCAATTTTCCAGTCTCATTAAAAATGTTGAAATTTTATTAAAATAAAAGTTTGTTTCTTTGTTAAACTTTTAAACCTTTATTCCGAATATAAAGTTTATTGATAAAACAAATTTTGTTTTGATCTCAGACCTATTTAACCATCATTATTTTCGATATTTCCGTGTGTATCCATGTATGGGGCAGATTGATGCAAATCCATTTTTAGGAAAAAGTGTAATACAGTGAAACCTATCTGAGCGGCCACCCCTCCGTTCCGAGAAAAATTGGCCGCTCAGAGGGGGTGGCCGCTCTGAAGGGTTTTCGTTACAATTACACGATAATTTCTATAATTCATAATATAAACAAGTCTGACACATATTTCTTATTTAAAACGAAGTTTGAGACTAATCTAAAGAGAAAATAGCACTTTATTTAATAATTTTTTACATTTTTTGAAAAAAGGATATAATTCGTGACTGTTTTAAGTTTTTACCCTTCTTGGAAAAAAACATTTTTTCAAGTTCGTTTTTCAGTTTAAAAAGTAAATCTCTAACCGATGCGTTTGTCAAATGGGATGGGCGAACCCACCCGGCGGCCGTTCAGAGGGGTTGGGTGGCCGTTGTTAGGGGTTATTTTAACATTAGGCCTATGGGCCGAAAAATCCGCAAAAAATTGGCCGTTAAGAGGGGTGGCCGCTATGCAGGGGTGGCCGTTCGAAGAGGTTTCACTGTAAATGTTTTATTATTTCATTTATGACCAAAACTCGACTGAAATCCTATATTAGATTAACAAATACTTAAATATAGTGTATTAGTTCTAATTATTTCCGTTGGTAAAATCACTTTTTATCTTTCCAGAAAAATGTGCTTCAATGTCCGCGTGTTCCCCCTAATTGTAAACTTTGTTACATTTTAAATTGTAGTAAAATTTTGCTCGCAAGTATTGAAGCATGAAGAAGGTTTTATTCAAGGTTTCGTGACAATTAATTAAATAATGAAATTTTTATTAATAAAAGACCTGAAAATATTTCCATCCGGGGCAACGCCGGTATATCAGCTAGTTTCACATTAAAAAAAGTGATAAAGTTTCCAGACAACCGGAAATGCTCATTTAAAACCAGCTGTTTTATTTATGACATATTGCTGTGAATTCATACTTTTTTCAAACTGCTCATCTTAAATTACTTTTAGAATGAGCTTTCAGCTTAAATATTTCTTAACTTCGTGTACCAAGTGCTATACATTCTAAAATTTCTTTTAAGAGGTTCGTTAAAATATTTTTAGGAGACGTTGTTAAAAAGTTCCATTGCAACCGCAATAGAGCCTAAGCAATCAAAATGTATAAAATGCAAATTGTGTAAACGACTCGAGTTACTCATTAACAGTGCAGCTTAATGAATGCATTTTATGTTCACATGATACACGTCAAATACTGTAAGGCAATTTTATTTTGGAATTCATTGCTTGCCTTGTATTTGCTGCTTATGGTGTCACGTCACTGCGTGAGACAACCTTCATTTAAATGTTTGTTGACATGCGTAGTAATGTTTGTCATGTGACAGTGCCGTTACCTGAATTGACTCCTTTAATGTAGTCCTTCCTTGCCCGGAAAAATTTAAAAGCATGTATTTGTTTAGTTGTATTTATATTATAATAGCCCAAAACTTTCGGTAACGCTGAGGAATGTGGGCGTATCAAAAGAGATTCTGACTAGACAGACTGTCTACAAATTAGCATACACACCGGATGCTGTTTTGATTCCTTTGTGATGATTTAATATTAAATAGGAGTTATGACAGGCTCTTTTAGAAGTTTCTTTTCTTCTTTTTATTTTATGTTGATTGATTGATGCGGATTTAATATCAAATATGAGTTATACTAGAATTACTTTATTTTCCTAATATCTTTTCGCATTTTTTGTTTGCTTTTTTTTCTCTGTGCGTTTGGAAAATAAGAATCTTTCTGCTAAATTATAGAATCTCCAACTTATCCAGCGGACAGACGTAATTGCTATTTGACAGGTTTTTTTCTAGATGAGTTAAGCAGTTTCTTTTCTTTTTTATTTTACGTTGCTTCATCGATGAGGGCATCAAATAGGAGTTATTTATTTTCCAGAATCTTCCAGCATCTTTTTTATTTATTTTGTATATTTTCCTCCCTTCTTGCTAATTGCTCCATTGGTCTGCGTCATTATCAAATGGAACGAATGAGATTTCTGTTATGGCGTCAAAAAACTCAGACAGCTTTTTTTCTTATGCATAAACATGCTGACTTCATTGGTTTCCTTTTTTCAATTACATTTTTTTCATTTCAGAAGCACTCCGCCAATGTGCATGCGATTTTCTACTACAACTTTTGTTAGTAAATCTATGACAATCATATCTCCGATATTGTTGGCGGGCTAAAAGCCCGTCTTAGACGGACACAAATCTTCCTTTTTTCAATAAAATTCAGTAAAATTCAATAAAATTTAGTTTCATTCAGTCATATAGCAAGTATACTTTTTAACCAACCTACTGCCATAAGGTGCATCAGTGCTTGATCTTAAAAACATGTGTCTTAAAATCCAGATTTTTGTTTAAAAAAACATTTTTCGTTTATTAAATAAATTGAAAAAACACACATTTCGGATAGAAATATAAAGCATTAATACAGAGTAATACGAATGATTATTTAATAGAAACAAAAGCTGAAAAATCTTATAACTTGCAACTGATCCTGTTTACAAATTAATTTATTGAATTACTATTTAAGTGAATATACATGTCTCTATGTTTAAGCACAATATGTTTCTCATACGTATACATGATTATACTTTTGTAGTATGTCTTTATTTATATTTCTTACTAATCTACACATGTAAGAGATAAATTTTGTTTTCCCGAAATCATAGGTTTGTAATGTATATGTTGAAACTTAAAACTAAAATTTTGAATTTTTCATGATGAAGACAACAGCATTTTGTTAATTATTTTTATTTTTCAATTTTCGTACTTATTTCAATTTTTAAGCAATATATGTGAGAAAATATAAATATTGAATTAGTTCTAGTGTAATTTTCTGTTTTTTAATTCTCAACCTTGATTTGGAATTAATAACTTTTAAAAAACGATTTAAATGTTATATCTTTTTAGCTAGGCATAACTAATTTTTACGCTGTTGTCCGTTTTAATCATTTTCAAAATTCCCAACATATTCGACGCATTTATTAAGTTGAAATCATTCATTACATTTAAAATAGAAATCTTTTTTTAAAGGTTGGATATATCAAGTAGTTTTGTATTAAAGCGATCATTATAAATGATGTTTTTGACTTTACAAACTGTCGAATAGGTTGGTTCATTGTTTGAATCAAAATATTTCTTCTTTAAAACGGTCGTTACATATGATGTTATCATTTTAATTTTGTATTTCCAGGACTTCAAAGTAGATTCATTTCACTGTAAGGAATAGATAATCCGAATGGAAGCAAACTCCATTTAATCTGGATTATTGGCACTACTTTATACATTTATTCTTCCCGTAGATAAAATCTACAAAGAGTTCGCGAGTTCATGCCTCCGTGCGTAAATCAGTAGCTTTCATCTTTCCAAAAGGAGGAAGCGAGTATTTTTTGGCGACAATCCAGATTCATCATTTGGCGAGCGAATTATTCGCAGTGAGACTGTGCCAAGAACAGAATGGTGCAACCCTGTGGAAAAAAGTGTGACTTCTCGGCCGAAACAGCAGATGTGGAGAGCCGCGCTCAAATTGACTAGGGAAATCAGAGATGAGGATGAGTTGAAAAACGTGGGCTCATCTTCAGTGCCATGAGGGAGAGATACCGGTCTCAATCTCGGTATGATCTTCGGATTCTCACCGAATTCATCATCATTGTTGGATTGATTGGTGCTTTCTATTTGGTCGATGCGGCATGTAAGTGTTGTTTTGTTCAACTACTTAAAATTTTACTACGATTAGAACAATAAAAAAGTCCATTGTATTTATTTGTAGTCTTATAATGAATTCCCTTAGTCTACGAAATCTAAATTATTAAATTTTTAGATAAATGATCAATAGGCTCTTCATTCGAAATGTTGATGTGAAAAATTACAAAAAAACATTTCTAATTATCTTTTTTTTGGGCAATTTATAATATATAGATAAAATATTAATAAATATTGCAGAATGCTAGCTAGCCATTTATATATGTGACATTTTCTGCTATAAAGAATCAAGCAAAACACAGCAGCTGTTCCAATCGTTGTTTACAAGCATTCAGAGTAAAAATAATATTTCGTGAATGCCGTATTTTTACTCTTGTCTTCCTGAATGAAAACCAGTGGCGAAACCGGGTGGCTATCGGGCTGCAGCCCCCCCCAGAGCTAAACCAAAATTCTTGATTTTATTTAAGTCACTACAACTGTTTGTTCTTAATTTTCATTTTAAAAAATAATAATAAAATCGTGACAAAATAGCTTTTTGACTTGACAGGTTCGAAAAATTTTCCTACTTTTAGTCATTCCACTCGTACTTTCAGCATTGAAGCGATCGAAAACATATTTTGGCTAGTTACTTCATTGTATTTTTTATTAAATTATCGAAAGTATTGTAGTGTTCTTTATGATTCTTACTGTCAGGTGAGTAAAGTCTGTAGAGTTAAAGTTTTTGAGTTTACTTAAGTTATGAGGTTTGACATTCGTCACTACGATTAAAAATTTTTATGACCGCAGCCCTCCCTCTCGAATCCTGGATTCGCCTATGATAACTGTCATCGTCCAATTTTAGTATGTAACGTATATAAATAATCGCACTTGTGTTCTCTTTTTTCAGGAACTTGTTAAAATATTTCATTTATTACATTACATATTTAATTTAAGTATTATTGTAAATCCAATTTTTTTCATACATCTAATTATTCTTTTTGAACTTCTGTTGGGCGAGTTGTTCAGGAAATCTTTTCGGCGATTATTCTTCATTTTTTTTCTGTTTTTAATGAGACTACAGAATTAGGTATTCGAGTTCATTGAAAATAACTTGAAACAATGTATATGAAAAGTTTTAGAATAGAATTCCTGATAAGTTATATTTCCGACGTAATGATAACTAGTTACCTGAACGGAACCCTTTCATTGGGGCAGTTTGCATCCATGTTTTAGTACCTTGCTAGAGAAAGGGCCAATACCCAAATCTATTTATTTTGAATTTTTACCACTAGCTTCAAAACAAAAAGAAGGAAGAATCATATTCATGACTTAGTATATGAATATTTTTATCCAAGTTTTATATTTTTATTGTGTCATAACCTGTTATAATGATATGAAAAAAACTGAACGCCTAAGTCAACTGTCTTAAAAGAAAGCAAAAATTGAGATATATCCTTTTAACATGATAAATATTTATAGGATGACATACTATCTGTAAATTGCGACATGAGTGATGCAAAAATCGTTCAAATCGTCGTTTTACAGGGTAGACCGTAGAACCTAGAGCTACCAAATTTGGCACGTGGTTACTTCTTGGGTGCTCACAAGATAGGGTTTTCAAAAGTTTTAATTATATTTTTGATTAATTAAATATTAACCGAAATGTAAATGTGTTTCCTCAATAAGTTCGAACCATATTATCGCACAGAATCATTTTTACGCCACTTAAAATTCAAAAAATTAGCCTTTTAGTGATACCATTTTTAATATCCGCGCAATTTTTTCCCCTTTGATTTCAATAACTTTTTAGAAATTAGTTTCGGAGACAGTTTTAAAACAACACTTTCCTTTTATATAACTGTACTAAAACAGCGAGATTGTGATTAATCAGTGTGAATATTTTAATAGTTCGCTTGAGACTAAACAAAAATAAATATAGATATTTCAGCTTATTACTAACTAATACTTTAACATATTTCAAACCTTTGGATGTTTTCTCAGCATGATAATTTTTTAGACTGCCATTCCTTCTATAAATTGCGTGATATAAAAATCGTTATGCTTAAAATGCAACGGCTGATACAATCAAACCAAACGAAGACAAGACGAGAAACGATGTTTCCGACTAGAGGAATCGAATCACTTTTAATTTGTTTCGACCTTGTACTGATTGATTGCTGCGGTTTTCCTACAATGCCATACCTACAGAACTGACACGTTCAAGCTAAACAGAATTCTGACGTTTCCTCCCCTAAAGATAGACTTTATTTCAAAATAGCTGATTGTTTTATAGAGCGTGGAATTTCTACCATTTAAAAAAGAATAAATCGATAAGAAATTATGGATTCTATACCAGAATTAGAAATGCTTGGTTTGACAGTCTTTAGAAATTCTTTAACTGCATATGTATTCTGACGCCTTTAGCTTTATAATGAGAGAATCTATTTTCACCTCTCTAAGACAAATATAAATATGGAGTTTCTCTATTATACAATAATAACTTCCGTGTTATTATTATTGTGCCATTTTTCAGTAAAATGTCCGATATTTATTGATAGCTCATGATACTTCAACTTAGAATAATGAATTTCCAATGCCATTTTTAGGTGTCAAACATTAAAATGTGAAGTAAGATGATTAAATTTGCATAATATTTGTAATATTACAATTGATACAATTAAAAATAATTCAACTCGCGCATCGCTAAAAAGCTTTGAACCTTAGTAAATACGACATGAATAGTTTGTGAAGTATCGTATACTGCGTTGTTCAATGTGCTTATTACACTAATTTTTAGTAATTTTAAAGTTCCATTTATGTTCACCATATATTATAAATGTTTATGTTGATATTAACGTTATTATTTCGGTACTAATGCGTTCCCTCATGCAATAAATAAGGAACAATGACATCGAATTTTTTGAATAGATTGAGAATTGAAATGTTAAAAGTTAAATAATTCAAATTGAAATAATTGAATGATGACTGAATAAAGAAAGTATATTTCACTCTCTTTAGCTATGCTTTAGCAAAAAGTCAATTCATTGGAAGCAGTTTAACAGTTTTGCAACTAGAATGAACTCATGTGGGTGTGAGATTGCGTTTTATTTCGCCTGTGTATGCCAAACAAAAAAAATACGTTGAACACATTTTTCATTTTATGAAGATCGGAGTACCAGAGCAGTTATGCGCAGTTAGTTTTATTTTGGTTTTAAAAAAAACCTTCAAAATATCTCATGAACTTTTCAATTTAGATTCTATTCCTTAAAAACTTATTTACAAAACGTTTTAAAATTATTATAACGAAATTGGTTTGCTTTACAATATTTTGAAAACATGATGGCAAATCTGTGCCATTTTATCAGTTGTTTATTTTGACAGAAAACGGAAATTTATTTCGGAACCATGAGCGCGATTCAAATGAAACCTGTGATTTAAACCTTCTTCAAGACCTACTTTTACTACCGTTGGAAATAACTGAAAACAAATTTTGTATTTGGTTGCGTTTTTGACACTTTTTTATGTATTTGTTTCTTTTGTTTATTTCTTTATTAAACTTCATTCTAAAAATGTTTTCTTTAACTTAGCTTATTTCAGTGGAATTTAGTTAGCACCCTTCATCTTATTCAAACATTATCATTGAAAATATGTATGGCAAAAAACTTACAGTGTGAATAAAGTGAGCTTAAATGTGAATAGTGTCAGTATATTATATTTATCTCCGAAGCAAAATACATTTTTTAGGTATGACAGTGGAAAAAAGTAAAATTTCTTCATTAAGTAAGAAGTGTATCTATGAAGTCAGATAGCTTAGGTGTTGTATTAGTAAAGCTTCGTGAAGTAATGGTCTTTTTAGCAAATTCAGTAACTTTAAAAAAACTTAACTATATGACTCAAATAGAATTTTTTTTAATTAAGCAGTTTCCGATGTTACTTTAACAAATTCATATGCAGTACCTGCTTTAGCAATTTCCGATTTTGTTAATTAATATTTTTATAAGAAGAAAAATCTAATTAGAACAGCTATTCTTTACAGCGACTATTCGAAATAAATATATGGCAGTTTTTCTCAGGGCCGGAATACTGAATAGGCAATGTAGGCAAATGCCTATGGGCCCCGCAACGTTTGGGGGCCCCGAGATAATTATTTTTTAAAAATTATTTTTATGGCTTTCATTTGATTTATAAGAGTGTGTACTCATATTTATGAAATTAAAATCAAGTATCGTTAAGATTTCAGAATGTTATTTCTTGGTATACTTTTCATGTTTTCAAATTCGTTAGCAGAGCAACGTGTCACAAGTCAACAGTTCTGACAAACTTTGTATTCGAAATTTTGTTAAAGAAGTTTTGTAAATTTAACAATTTTATTCAAGAGTTTTACCAATTTTTTGGAAGATGACTTGAAAAAAAACCTTTTGTTATTTCAGTTTGTCCTAATATCTGTTACTCAAAAACTGATTTTATAGAGATTAAATTAAAATCAATAGTTTAGTTTAGTTATGTTAACGTCCCGTTTTTTGAAGCAACACGAGGGCTATTTTGGGACGGACCTCGTAATTTTGAACCGCGGTTAGATGACGAGGACGACACATGAGCTGGCACCCCCTCTCCAAACTTCCATGCCACCAAAGGGAGGACGTTTGCCCACTATGTATGATTAACGTGCAACAGGCCCCATACACGGCGGCCTGGAGGCCACCACAGAGAGCTTTAGAGCTTACCACAAAGGCTACCGCGGCCTATTAAAACCAATAAAAACCAATAAAAAATATATGGTTTTGGAAGTTGGGGTGGTGGGCCCCGAATCTTATATTTCCTATAGGCCCCTTACAGGTCTTATTCCGGCCATGGTTTTACCCAGTGTTGCTGTGTAAGCACTTCCCCAGTTTTTCGATTTCATATGCAGTGACGTAGCGAAAAGGGAAGAAGAAGTATCTATGTTCCAGGCATCAATTTAGAGCTAAAAACTTTTTATTTTATTTATTTATTTATTTTTGCTGTAATTCAGCAAAGTTGTCGAAATGTCCTCCTCCCGCTGAAAACAGTTTTATGTAATGAATTATGGAATGAATGTGAATGAATATGAATTATGGAATGGAGCCATTCACCTTCTCTACGTTATCGTTCAAATATGAGATTTTCGTTCTTTTTTGTTTCGCATGATTTGTTCGGAATTTTAATCGTTCCTTTTTCATACTTACATGTTCCTTTAATTTGCATGATATCTTCAAATGCGAGTTATTCTTTTAAACTGTAAATTATTTCTACCATCGCTGTATTTCTTACGAGCGGTATTAATTAACCCGACCTAATTTAAATTGTGCGTAAATTTGTCGTTCCGTAATTCTTAGGTGAATTTAGGATGGAAGTAAAGGAGTGAAGTATTAAGCTAATACAGTTTGCTCTCGATTTTAGTGAACGTCTTTAAACTTATTTTCGGAGACAGCGATATTTGTACTTCTACACTTTCATAAAAGCACTGACAAACAATACTTATTTAAGTAAATTTCTCATTTATTTCTATCGTAAATAGTCATTCGCAGATAAGTCTAGGGGAGCCTTATTTTCAAGCTTCATAATGTATACAAATCCGTTTCTCATGTAGAATAAAATATTTTCTAAATACTTTCATTACTTTTTATTAACTTATGTAAGATAAATAGTTGCATATATTATATTTTTCTTGATAATAATCGATTATTTTTATTGCTTTAATGTATCCCGTAAAAAGAAGACAATCAGTGTAAATCAAGAATTCTTGAATTGCATCTCCTTTTCCTATTTCAGAAACAAAATATCTGAAATACCCTTGTAAATTTTGGATATTTCAGTTTCAGTAAATCTAGAATAATTCAGGAGTGCTCTGTGCTTTTTCTTATTCACCATCACTGACATATTGAAATATTCTTTTCTCTGAAAACGAGTGTTGACATTTATGATGGGCGTTATTTTAAGGAGGAAATTTTTTCATGCCCTTCAATTGCAATCGGAAATAACAATGAAAATTATTATTTCGGTGACATACAAAGTTCACCAGTTTTAGTTGAAAAGTTTGTTTAAGTAAATACCTGATCTCTAATAGTTAAACTTCCTAAAATATTTATGTTTTAGGTGCAGAAAAATAATTTATACGAATGAAATATAGGCAAAAAACACACACAAAAACTGTCAGAAGCAAACTAAAGAACAAATACATAGTGAAACTTCTTTATTACGTGTCTCGTTAGAACGTCGGTCTCGTTAGTACACCGTTAGCTCTTTTTTAATTGTGGGTGGGATTTGAGCTAGGTTTTAACATTTGGCATTCTTTGCCTTTATTTTATATTTGAAAGTGTTTTAATTATTTAACTAGTTATTTTCGAAATCTTTATTTGGTAAATAAACATGAATATCCAAATCTTTCAAAAATATGGCGTTGTTATTTAAAAATAATTCTTAAAAAATCGTACTCCAATTCTAAAAAAAATTTGCCAGGCGTTTTAGGTTAAGTAGTTCGTAACATACTTGCCATTTTGTAGAGAATGAATAATTATTTGGATACTGATTTTGATTAGATGAATTTTTTATAGTTTTTTACTTTATTATTCGCGTAAAACACGATTTCAAATTTACGTATTCTTTTGTTTTTAAGGTAAAGCATAAAAAGAATGGTTATTTTAAAGCGGGGAAGTTGCTTCATGGTGAAACTATTGATATGTTTTATTTCAAAACAACATTAAGTGGATAACTAAGTTTTCGTACGGAAAATCGCATAATCAATGCAGAATATATACGGAATAAACAAGCATTTAAGTTCAATGATCTTAACACGTGTTTAGTTTGTGCTTTAACACAGCTACTGTTATTCATCGAAAAAAGTTTTGAATTGCATGAGGCTATCGCATTTGAAATAGAACATTCTACAAAAGTAAATAAGTTGATTTATGAAAGATAAAAAATACTTCTGTAGTAGAAATAAATCAACAACTTCGCATCGTGCGTTTTGAAATTTAGCGTTTTTTAATTTCTCTCTTGTCCATTTTTCGGGCAGTACTTTGTTGTGGAAATTCATAGCTTTAAATCCTAGTTTTTCTGAAAACTGATTTTTTTTTTAGCATATTCGCCAAAATATTGAAAAATCTAAATGTTTCCGAATGCTTTAATATAAGTCCGTGATTTAATTTTAATATTATGTACATTCTTGGGTATAATTTCAATAAAAAATTTGAATTGTTTTCTTTTATGTGATGATTTTATTAGCTTTCGTGTTAAAAGTCACATTTATCTTCATACATAATCTGGTATGTTTTAATGAATTCGTGGAATATCTTTTAAAATTTTTACTCTATGACTTGTATAATGTCATAGAGTGTACAATATGCTGAATTGAAGATATTTAAGCAAAGCGGGGTAAAACCGGGTATCTAAGGTTCAAAGGTCTGCTGGATCTAAAATATTCGGCAGAGAGTTTGTCAAATTTTATTAAAATATTCATTGTTTATCAGAGTACAGTATATATTTCCAGGAAAGTCACAATTTCATTACTTTTTGTCAATGATTTTTTTATAAAAAAAGTCAAAATACCCGAACCGGGTACACATGTTAACATTGTGGGAAATTAGGAAAACTCGATTTTCAGTGGAAAAATTGCAATCGTTTTTATTTTATATGACAGTTTAAGAATATTAGTTATAAAATTCACATGTAAAGCAGTTGTCTTCTTCCTCCGCGCAACTGCAGCGCGGGCACTAAACAATTTTTACATTAGATTAACCATTCTTCTTTATTTAAATTAGGAAATTCATCATTAAAATGTAAACAATCAATGTCTGATCTATTTTTATCGCCTTCATCGGAGGAATCATCAATACTGACTGTCCCGGTCTTACGCCACTTGGAGTACCTGGTTTTACCCGAGTGTAGAGGTTATAAAGAACGAAATAGAAAAGCGCAATTATTGGAGTAAATCCTTATTGTTTGATAGGGTATAAATCCTTAATAAACGTATAAGAAGCTGGGCTAAAAATGGTTTTTAAAAGTGTAATGATTTTTAAGTAAAGATAGTTTAAAATCAAACGAACATTAAAGAGTTGACGTCTTAAAACAAATAAATCTTCACAGAAGCAGTGAATTCAACGTCTGAAACACGCCACTCTGACTAATCCTTTTCCTTGACTAGTCGAGTGTAATTCAGTATCTGTCCGCTAGAAAGAAGAACTAATATTGCCAGAATCAAGGGTACCCGGTTCTACCACACTCTCCCCTATGTATGGCAATGAAATGGGAAGTTTCTTGTAAATGCAAATGCAATGCCTATTCTTTTATTTTTAGCATACTGATACTGTTCGTTTCAAAAACAGGCGCCTTTCTCTTTTAGACGATTTTACACCGTAGAGGGGTGATACGCAGCGGCTAAGAAGAGCGCTTCTCCGAAATTCTTTGTTACGCGCGTGTTTCTTTTAGCTTTCTTTTCGATTTTGATATTCATTTTCTCTTCTAATCATACTATATTGTTTTAATTCGAAAGTTTTGTAGTGTTTCGACATATTACTTTGTAAAAATAAACATCTCCTATCTTCTCACCCCTATTTCGGTGAGATCAAAGCTGACTCGCACATGCGCAAAAGCACGGAAGGTTTCCGTACCATTATTTTAAAAACCATTATTTACCGAAAATTGTTCACAAAAAATAACATTTTTCGTCTACACTCTACAACTTTACTGGCGGCATTTGATCTGTGTCTAAAGCAGTTTCATGTTGGCTCATGATAACATATGCATATTAATATATATAAAAAGCCAGAGATTGAAGTGACGCTGTTCCTTGGTTTGGTTTGGCTACGTGCCAAACAGACTCAGACGATCTGTCTACGCCTATAAATAAACACGCCCCTTTGCTCTGCGTCATTAACGAACTCGCTAATCCGTTTTCTGTTATGGCGTCAAAGAACTCATACAGTTTATTATTATTATTATCATTATTATTCATGCTGGATTGGAATAAATTTCAATAAAATGACTCATATATTTCATTTCTTTTTGCCTCGGTAAGGTTATTTATGAAAACGAAAGTTCTTGGCAATTGATTCATGGCGTTTCCTATATATAAATTGAGCCGCGTTAACAGTTTTATTTCTTTTTTATTATTTTCTTTCAGTATTTATTTATTTTGTATTTGGTAATGCATTTTTTTTCTGTTAGTGAATTTTGCCTTATTTTTACTCAGACGAAAAGAAAGTAATTGTTAAAAGTAAGGTTATTCTTAAATGAAGGTTAGTGTCAATTCATTCATCAGTTCTGTTTTTCATGTTTTTTTTTAAAAATTCTTAAGCACTCTGCCAATGCAAATGAGATTTTCTACTATAACTTTCGTTAGTAAATCTGTGAAAATGAGATATGTTTGGAGGGCTCAGAGCCCTTCTTAGACGGGCACAAATCTTCTAGTATCCTCGTAATTGTAGTTTAAACCTTCGAACCATCAGGTCGGTTTCTCCCCTTCCCCCCACGCACGCATACACACATCTTAAATCCAATCAATGCAGCTGTCAACTGTTGCGGTTTTATATTCGAAAATGACTGGGAAAAGAACAATGAAGGTTTTTTTTTTCTTCTTTTTATAGTACATGTTTCGTTCTTGCTTATGCTTTATTTCAATAACATGGAATCTATCTCGAAGTTACTTATGAGTGTTACCCAATTGATATTCTATTATTGCGCTCTTATCTTATCTCTATTCTCTCGTATCTTGACTCTCTAAGTGAGTGTTCAAATTTCTTTTATCAGCTGTCGTCCAGGATCAAATAGCCTACATAACTCTCTTCAATAATCTGATTCCACTTCTGGTCTTATCACTCAATCTCACTATGTAATTCTAGTCAATCTGTAAGAATCGGTTCCAAGTTTCATAGATAAAAGGGTTTTTTAAAAAATTTTACCTGTTTCGAATTTCTAAAGGTATAAATCATATGTTAGTTTTATTTATTTCAGTGTAACAGATATCATATTTAATATAGAAAATAAACAATTCTTGACTCAATCCTGTCCTTGAAACAATTTTCTTCAAAAAATAATGTATAATATTCAATTTTAGTGAAGTTTTTAATTCCATAAAACAGATTTGGTTATTATATTGTCTAGGATTTTTTTTTTACTTAATTGTTGTTGCATTCTTTTAGTGTTTAAATACATTCAGAAAAGAAAAAAGATTAACGCGGTGACAGTCATTTAAGAATATCACCGTTTAGGTTGCTTTTTTACTTACGGTCAAAATTAAGAATCTAGCAATATTTCGTATAGTTATTTCAATGCAGATAGATATATTAAAACATGATTTTCGGTGGACTTTGGCTTTTTTTAATTAATCTGGGGCGTGCTTTATGTTTTGGTTGCCCTAGTTCAAAAATTCGATTTGCCACCCATGTTAATATGAGAGTTGCTAAATCTTCAATAATTTTATATAGTAATAAACTAATACATTATTATTACTGAAAACTGATTAATATTTTTAATAAATTAGAGTTTTTAATGCATATTTAAGTTGTTTGCTTTTGTGAAGTACTGTTTTTAAAATTTTCTTGCTTTTCAAAATGGTAAAATTCACATTGTTGAAAATGAAAAATATATATAAAAATGTGTGTCTGTGAACTCATTCTGTTATTAACCGCACAAGGGAAGGAGAAGAAGAGTCCTCGTTGTAACGGATTAGTTAATCAACCTCAATTAAAAAATATTAAAATCGATATCGCATCGATATTTAGCTACTACCATCAGAATCCAAACTATTACATAAAACATCTCCTTGAATTGGCCGTTCTTCTGGTCCATATACAGAAAGTCGGCAATTTTTGCTTTCCTATGTTTACTAAAAGATCACTGAATTCATTTTTCAAAACAGTTTGTTTTAGAATCTTTAAAACACAAATTGAATTGAATCAGCAAGAAAAGAAAAAGCAGACATTCACAACTTCCTGTTTTTCATCCATCGAACAATACTAGGATGAATGGAAAAATGAACTTCTGTAGATCAGGGTAACGCTTTTTTAGTTCGCTAATTTATGAAATTTCATAAACCAGAATGTTCTTGCAGAAACAAACGTTAAACAAACTGCGAAGTTCGTTTGAAGTTGTTTCTTTGGCTAATTTTGTATTATTATGAAATAATAATGTATTATTATGATTTTCATCAACTGGATATATATTACGTAGCGAAATGTTTGAATATCATTTCTTCAAATATATTCCAGCTGCTTTTAATGAGTTTGAAAAGAAACCGTATTATTTTAAATGAAACTCGTGATTTAGTATTTATCTTTAAGGATTGCTTCTGAACGTTTTCGGAGTCCGCAATACTGATGTTATTAAACACTTAAAACTATCTTTTCCATTATGTTGTTTTAATGCGATAAAACCCCGCATTATTTTTAAACGTATCGCAAGCCTCACTTAAGTCCAATTTGAATGCTATTATATGCAAAGCACATTCACTTGGCCATATTGCAAAGAGTTCTCTAAAACGGTCGTTATCCTTTTTAATCAACGGTGCATTAGCATTCCAAAACAACTGCACGAGTTTCGCGTTGGCGTTTTTAACCTAATTGTTACTCTAGAAGTGTTACATAAATTAACTTTCACGATTGCCCAGAAATCACGATTATGTCTACTTCGCTTTCAGTGCTGAAGTTGTCAATTGGCTTTTGACTTCGTAGGATTGTGCATTTGAGAGCATAATAATAAAAAATGACAGTTATGGTGCATTTGAAATATTTAATTCTCTCTTATCTAGTACTCTCTTTCTGAATGCAAAGTTTAAAAGTCGGAAATTTCAATTTGATAAAAGCTACTCAAGAGATTTTTTCCTTTTTTCTTTGTGGTTTTTTTATCTTTCTTCTAGAAAGTGATTTATACTTCCCAGTTTTTTTTAGGAAAGAAAGGGAAGAAGATGATTTTTACTATTCCATATAGCGGTGCAAACTAGAGCATTTTATCATATGAATTTTAACATTAACTCACTTATTGGTGAAACTTAATATGCGTTTTTATAAATAATAAGATTATCCAAATCTAATTTTGTAAAGCTACCACAAATTTCTCAGCTTTGGAAAATTTTTACTATGTATTTACAAAAACGATATTGTCTTTTTAAGATATAACATAAAAGCATTTGGAATGTCGTCTCTGTTATATTAAAATGCCGTGTTTCAAAACCACACACAGCAAAATATACGAAATCTGGATGTAGCAACTGGAGCCATTAACGACAAATGGCATTTTTTAACAACACACAAGCATACAACATACATACATAATTTTGAGAGCAGATGTAGCTAACCTAAACTGGTGTTTTGCATCAATAAAATGTTTCGGCAAATTTGATAAACGCCATTTTAATATAACAGCGACTATGTGTCTTCTAATGGGAATTAACGTACAAATAAAGGTATAAAATTGCGATTGGCTATTTACTATTAGGTAAATGCGTCTATTTCTTATGTGTGAGGGGAGTAACATTTTCACCTCGTAAGACAATAGGTAGTAATTAATATTAAATATTTCAAAAAATAGTGTTTTATTTCAATAATTAAAAACATGTCAGTAAGATACTTATTTTTTTGGAAATAGCGCCTTATTTTCAGGCATATCTTGCAAAAGCACATTCGCATCAGTTCTAGATTACTGCGTCTTTTTCTGTTCGCGTCAAAATTTTTCGTTGTTATAAGAAATCTCCTTCTCTCGTTTAGGGATTTATGATAAAAATTTAACTGAATTGAAATTATATTTGAAAATTAAATTTCGATTTCTTGAAGAATTTTTTCTTCTTCCCGACCGTTCCCAAAGCCGAGACATTGAATTCCGCTGCCCGAAACATAGCTATGACTGATCGGTACTTTTCGATCTGTTATTTTGATAATTGTTTTAATTTAATTTAATTTAAAAGATGCGAAATAAAAAATGGTTAAAATAAGAAAATTACTCTAGGTCTCTTCTCTTATTTAAAAATTTATTTATTAAACTTTATTCAAATTTTTCATCACATTATCGGTCTGTTCCAGTACAGATTTGTAAAGAGTCGTAACCTTAGCCTGATATAACAATATCACATACGCCTGAGGCTGTAATTTCGGGCGAGGCTTTCCCGAATCTTCCACTTAATACCAGTATCAAAATAAAACTATGCATTTCTTTTCTCTTTATTAAATACTAGCCTCCTTCGGTGACCAACTTCTTCGCCGAGAATATAATTTCAATTGAATCTTTTGTGTATAATTTGATATTCATGGTTCCCTTAACAAAGTTATTTTAAATTCCAAATCGTGATAGACATTTAACTCATGTTCTTTCAGTAGCTTTCCACCTATTCTGTTCGTTGTCTGCATGAATGTCCTTAATAGAGTCCAGTAACTGTCTGTGCCATGTATCATACAATGCATCATCTTCACTCTCTTATTCCTCTTCAAAATATGCATTTGATTTTAACTTTAAAATGGCGCGGCACATTTTACTTCCAGAAGCATGTTAGGTGAATGAAAATATGCTGATTAAAACATATCATTAAACGTAAAAAAATATATTACCTTAGCCTTTAGAAATGGAAGAGAAGTACGAAAATAAATATTTGTTTAAGCCAAGAAAACAGTTTAAATTGCGTTGCAACAATGAAAAGTATTGTTGTAAATTATGCCAAAAAATATTTTTTAAAAATTATTAAAATTAGAGAAGAAATCATACGACAGCTTACTTGATATCATTGAAAAGGTAATCTTTTGCACTTTCAGGTGGTGTAAAAATAATTTTTGTGCTTTAATATTTTCGAAAGTTATTAAGGATAAACGCCGAAATTTCGCTTAAATTTTAATTAATTAAAATTATAATTAAAATTTCAGGAAAAGGGCTCCGAGGTGCACATTCCCACCCTCCGAAGTATGTTTGTACCAAATTCCGTAGCTTTAGCTCCAGCTGTGTGACCTGCAGAGCTCCAACACACAGACACACACACATTCTCCTTTATTATTAGTAGAGATTTATGTAACATAAATAACTTTCCACGATATAGATTTTCACGAACTAGGTTGAGCAACGACAGTCCAAATCCTGCTAAAATTTGACCGTTATGACATGACTTTAAATCATAATGCGAGTTTAATCGTAGTTCATTTGATCTCCTCAGTATTCATATTTTCACTTCAGCGTGTCAACTAGTGATGTCGTTTTGTGATGCTTTGTTTCTTAATTTGTATTCCTTATGTCTTAGATATCTCAGTTTCCATGCATTTCACGAATACGTCGATTAGTTGTTATCTTTTCTTAAGCTACGTGTTAAATTTCACCATGATAAACAAACAAATGGATTAAATTTTAAATGCTCTTTTGTTATATTTGGTGAAGCATTGTCATTGAAGCTTGCGCCTTAAATTTCTCAACTCAACTCATTAACAAGACAAATCTCAGAAAGTTTCTTAAAAAAGAAAATACTTTTCTCTTATATATATTTTTTTTTCCGCAAAAGAATAAAATACGAATCGGTGTTGAAAATAATTTTGGTTCAAACAGTACCGAAACGAGAATTTTACAGATTAGGTTCAACCCCAACTTTAAATGCCTAGACCCCTTGTAACCTGCATGTCCTAATTGTCACTACGTCAGTTTTTTCTTGCTTGTTTGTATTTTTCATCACATTCATTTGATAAGAAATAACGTTTTAACAAGTAATTTAATGCAATCTAAAATAACAAGCAACCGGAAATTTTAAGAACTCTCGCTCTTAAAATGAAGATTCAGAAGAACAGCCAACATTTCAATTTGGCAACTGCTCTCTTTTTCCGAGCGTACTCGCTCGTCTATTTATTTTTATCTCCATTCATTTCTTAGAAATGTTTGACTTGCTGATAATTCAAGAAACAACAAAGAGTTCTTAAGAACTAAAATTATTCTTGCTCTCATTTAATAATACTCAACATGTCTATTTAAATTTTGCTACATCGTCTTGATCCATCATCTCATCGTCAATTTGATTATTTCTGGAACAGAAATAATCAAATTTTTTTTTTCCAACGAGATGCGCTCGGAAAGAAATATACTAAGCGATCATAAAGTGATATTTAACATTTATTAAATACTTATGTTTGAGATAAATTTATACTTTTCATAAACTGATTTCCAAGTGTTTACGCTTACATATACTTTGAAATTATTTAATATGATGATTAAAACGAAACATTTTTTTTATTGGACGTTGTAAATACCATTCTACTGTTCTTGGAGGTTCTAAAGTAGTAGTACATCTATTCATTTAGTGTTGGCAAAAATAAATAAAAGAACATGAAGTTTATATAAATGATCCGTTGTAACATCTTGACGATGTACAGCTTGGTGCTGTGTTGTTTAACTGGTCCCAGTCAAAGAAGGACCAAATGGGACTACCTGCACATTTTAATTTATTTAAATTATCTTGATTAGAATAATATGATATACATAAAGATTTCACAGTCTTGTAAAGAGCACACGGTTGAAAGCTGATGACAGTTACCAAGAGCAGGTTTTAACATTTAAACAACTTTGTGTGTTACATTACATTCATAATTTTTAAAATTCCAAAATATACTAAAATACTTCATAGTATAAAACATAGAATACGCATTAAAAATTTCATTACATCAATTATAAAAGAACAAGCAAAAGAACTTAAAACGTAAAGAAATTCATTTTACGATTCAATTATCAATTACCATTAACTTTTACCATGACATTTTCTGTGTATAAATTTAAAAAAATTCTTCACAAAACATTACCAGAACAACATTACAATAATACAGCAATAAATAGGGTTCAGTTCTCAAAATAATATTTAACATTAACGCAATACGAAAAACAAGACGATTATAAATAAATTTATAAGAGATTTCTCTTATAAATTAATTAAATTTATAACAGAAATCTCTTAACAAATTTTTAACAATTTCAATAAGTTCATTTCTTGCCAAGCCATTCACAGTTAATTGCATTAACACCAATGTCCCAAAGTTAGTTGGAAAATACTTTTTCCTGATATCTTTGTAAATATTACAACCAAAAATATAGTGGTTTACTGTTTCTTTATCCAAACCACATCTACAATTGTCATTATATATATATATATATATATATATTATTTATTTTCAAAGAAATGTTCTGCTCAATATACTTGGCATTTCTCCCTCGCTCTCTCGCAACCACGTCTTTCGGTGTCCTTCGGGGATCTCTCCGTGGTCATTCAACGTCAGTCCACTCTATTCTACACTCCTCTTCCTTTCCAAAGTCTTACACTGGGGGTCAGAGGAAAGTTCGGTTTCTGGCCTGTTGTCCGGAGACGTTACACTGTCTATAAAAAACTAAGTTTAATAAGTATTAAAAGATTATTTTCTGTGTATCAAAGAATGCAAAATGCTGATATTGACAATTCAACTAATCCCTTTAAGCTTCAAATCCTATATATTGAAAAATTAATGATAGATTAAACTTTCATTTTTAAGTTGTTATTTTTCATTTGATTTTTGGACTTGTCAACTGTTTTATGTTTTCCTTTCTTTTTAATTTAGAAAGTGTAGAATATTTTATGAATGAATTTAATAAACTACAATTTTTAAAACCACTCTTTCGTTAATGTACTGAAACAAATATTTTTTTATTTTAATTACAGTAGAGTCTCCCTACAGCGAATTTCTCCCTATAACGAAATTTTTAATCGGAATGTTAAATAACATTCAAAATGGTAGTCTCCCTATAACGAATTTTTTCAGACCTTTATCTTTTCGATTTTTGTCATTTTTGAAGAAAGTTGCTAATTTCTGTGCGAACAAATCACTCACACGTGCCTGTTTCTGGAACCACTCGCATTGTCCATTCCAGCGATAACACACACCAATAGAATGCTATGTGAAAGGTAATGCAGTTGTGGGGACCTGGGTTTCTACAGAGGGAGCAACATTTCTACGGGTCAAGATTCCAAGAATCGGGGTGGAGCGGGGGTGGAAACAGCAAATGGATGTGACAATACGCATTTTATGTTTATCCGTACTAGTACATTGGTGAATTGTCTTCACTTTTGAGCATTTTATTTATACAATAAAAATTATTATAATTTTAACAAATTTATAATAAATATTACTTCATTTTAATTGAAAGTCATAATTCAATATTTTTGAACTTATCGCACATACTGAAAGGTTTGTAACATTTACTTAAATAACTGCAAAAATCTGTAATCTCCATATAACGAAATTTTCTCTATAGCGAATTTTTCAACTGGAACCAAACGATTTCGTTATAGGGAGATTCCACTGGTTTTTTTTTTTTTACTTTTTAGTCTTTAATTTATAATCTATTCATTAAAAACTTTTTGAATCGTGAAATAATTTTTTTCTGGAATTCACTACCACGCGGCGCAATGCGTATGAAACGAAAACTTAATTGAATTAATCAATTCAATAATTTAGTTCTGAAAACATTAAAATAATTCCTTGTCACAGAAAACACATAAGTGCATAAAATTTCAGAATTCAACAGGAAGTGAGTGAAAAAATTGTTACAAACTTCCATCTTAACAAACATGAAACAAGTTAAATAAAATTGTGTAAAAATGAAACTATAATTATTTTTAAAAGATATTCTCGTATTCCGTAAACATATAGGGTGAGTCAAAGCTCCTTAAACAAATTTTAAGGTTAGCTCAGAAGCGTTCTTTTCACATAGGAACGCGTGGTCACAACATATGATCTCCAGTTTTTCGTTTATTACTTTTCCAATAGACTTACTCCTATCCTTATTGGACTGAATTGTTTTATCCACTTTGAAATGCAAAACTTAACTAAAATCATTTAAAGGGAGCAAATATAGGAACACAAAAACTTGTCTTATAACTTTTTGTAATGCAAACTTTCCCTCTAACTCCCTTGTTATTAGACTGAATTTTATTTCCCGTTTCAAACACAGGAAACTGTTAGGATCATAAATGGAAGCAAAAAAAATTACTGGATCAGGCCTGAGGGGTTTGCTCATTAGACAGAATCAACATCCGCAACCTAAAGCTGTTGTGTCATGCTGCTGCCTTTGGCCTGTGTCAACAGAAATCGTTCGTCTAGGGGGGCTGCATATGTCATCGCGCCAGTCTGCGAGCGGGGTGTCGTTTGACATTGAACGATAGCGAGTCGCTATCTCCTTGCCCTTGCGACCCTCCTCCAAACGGGAAGATATTTTGCACCGCAAGACGGCGATAAGACACGCTTATCTTTATTTGCAGTCAACGAGGATTGAGAAATGGCAGCTACCGCACACGGAAGCCACCGTTGCGCGGATTTATGAACCTTTGGGGGTATTGCTTAGGCTCCGAGAGTCATATCTCTCCTTCTGTACAAAAAGTAGATCGAAGCGTCGCGTCAGAAGGAATAGCGAATAGAACGATTTATTGGAATTGTTTCCAGTGTCCCTGTGTTTGTTTGGGAGTTTCTCTGATTTCCTTTCTCCATTTGTCGCATCAGATGGTCCTGTCCAAAAAATTCAGAGATTTTTTAACTTCTCTGCCGACTAAAATTGAGTGCGTGCTTTTGTACAAAATGTAGACTAACTTGGTGCAGGCCTGATGGGGGAGATGTAAGCAGACGAGACTTAATGCTACATATTTTTTAAGCCTTCGTATGTGCACTAAAATAGGGTTTTTTTCCTACAATAAATTGTTCCTGGACTTCTTTTATATTCCATTATCGCTTGATATTGATTCCCGTGGCGCCAATCTTAGGGGTTTCCATGGAGCAAAAACGTTAAAGAGTTTATGTCACATGTTAATACAAATATGACGTGGAGGCGAAAAAATATCATGCCTCGGGCGGCGTTTACATTTGCTTAGCCTTTGAGGCGGAAAAAATGATGCTATGCCCCGGGTCACATATAATTGCTACGTCACTAATTATTGATTCAATCTATTTTTACTCAAAAATTTTATTTACAAATTAGTTTTCAAGATATGTTAAAAATTTCATTTTATGAGCAATGCTATCATTTTTTGCATGCGATGACTCTTTTCAAAAAACATTCAAAATGTTATCTTGAAAACTTTTGAATTTCGAGTTGAAGTTAATTAACCTATGCAATATTAATCAGTATTCGAAAGTTAACAAAAATAAATAACTTGAAATTGATTATGGATCTGATGAAGCTATTTCTGAAAAAATATAATTTTTAAAAAATACATTCATTAACTGATGCATTCTTTTTTCTCCTTGTTTCTAGAGCGCGTTTTTAAAAATTTATCTAATTACACATCACATGGGAGCATTATCTTGAAATTATTTTTAATAAGAATGCTAAAATTTTTTGCTATTGTATTTAGTTGACAAGAAAATTCTAAGAGGCGATGAGTTAATGATCTAGAGCAGAGGTTCCCAACCTGTGGTACGCGTACCCCTAGGAGTACGCGAAGGACTAGTTTGGGGTACGCAAAATAAAGGTTGGGAATGGCGGAAACAAGAAAACATAACGAATTAAAAAAGTTAAAAAATTCTGCTTCCCCAGGTTGATAACTAATTTAATAACTATGCCTTATGAATGGTTGATTACTACGAAGTGTAATTTTTAGCTATCCTTATAAGTTAAAGCGAAATTATTACAATACTGATTTCATTTGTTTTGGCGTTGAATTAATACTATTGTAAAAATGCGATAAAATGTAAAATCAAAAATAAGTTTAGCAAATGTTATTAACTCGAGTCATCCGACTCTTTAGCTAACCTAAGCTCTTAATATCATTGATGGAAACTTTTTGAAAAGACGAATGGTTGTTGGTGGTGGGAGGATATGGCACTGGGGGTACGCGAAAAAAGAAATATAAATCAGGGGTACACGAGGAAATAAAGGTTGGGAACCCCTGATCTAGAGCACCGATTGACGCCCAAACAAATTAGATTCCATTGTGACCAAAATATGCGAGAAATAAATACTCGACAACATTAACTAAAATTTTTTCCAAAAAATTTTCTTAAAAAATTGTATAATCTTTTAGTTTAATAATTGTGATTCCTTCAGATGCTATGGATATTTTTTTTTATGAAAAGAAATGGAATATCTTCTCAGAGAACAGCAAATAACGTCAGTATAATATTCTTTAACTATCATCCAAAACAATTTTTGCTTTTAAAATCAATGTCAATGTTAAATGAACCCCCCTCCCCCAGAAAATGCCTTCACAAATAATGGCCGAATTCCTAGTGCTTCTTCAATTTTATTGCACTCGTTGAAGCATAACATGAGATCAAAATTCGGAGGGGGAGTGTTATTTTCAATTTTGTTTACAAAGCACATAAATATCTGTTTATATTTGCAAGTTTTTAATGACTTGGGATTTCCTTTGCTTATATATTGTCGCCTTCAAGGATTCTCGCCCTTAAAATATCGGAATAAAATTGCAATAACATTCATATTAAACAATTGATTGTTTCGATTGCGAATCCCTTTAACAAAAAGTAAATAAATTTATTTTTACGCCTTGCATTTTTGTCTTTTCGCATTTTAAACCAAATCTTTTGCAGCCGAACTATTATTAACAAAACTAGTTGATAAGAAATTTGTTAGAAAAAAAATTATGTTGCAATCATTTTCATTTTGTTTTTAAAGTTTTGTTTATGTAGAATTCTATTTTGCGTGTTTTCTAACTTTTTTTTTTCTATTCTTTATCAGCACTCAACAAGGTGTAACGATTTCTCCTTAAGATCTTCTTTTAGTAAAGAGCGTTTCTTGGCATTTCAGATTGTTGCGCCATTTTCGCATATATTGTCGATAAGCAAGTGGCCTTCTCGAATGTAAATATGGTTGAAGATCAGTTACTGCCGATATGGATTGAAAAGCAATAGCTTTGTCAGATATCAAGCGGCGGGATAAGCCTTTGGGGTAGCTCCCTCTTCAATTGATTGAGTATAAAAACCTTCATGAATTTCGATTCAAAAGTTTAAAAAAAAATGAAAGAATCGGAAAGTTATTTTAACCTTTTGCGGCTCAGTGTGCCAGCTGATGGCACACCTAATTGCACTCGCTTCTCAACCGTTAAATTCAAATATAAATGGAAACTAATAGGTTTAGGATAGGGCAAATAGTTCTCCTTTTAGAATGTATATGGCAGCCTTATGAAATTTCGTTTCGGAATAGGAATTATTAGAGATAAAGTTTGGGAAAATTCCTTAACTCAAATATAAGAATTTTTTTCAGTTCTGGACGTTTACAATTTTAGCAAATTAACCCGAAACTTTTAATCCAATATTCTTGAAGTTTTAATTTATGACTTTCTGGAAGATCCAACAATATTTTTTGAATGTATCAAGGTGGCTGTATCTAAGGGGTTCTCATATGAGGGGGTGACCCCAAAGGGTTAAAGAATGTAATTCAAGTAATTACTTAGGTTTCGATGGTTAGGTTTCTGAGTTTTTATCTCGTATGCTTATTCAATCTCAAATTTATTTTCAAGAAATTAGTTGTAAAATATAAGTTTAATGAGGCGTTGAAAATTTATTCTTAAGCCAAAATATTTGGGAAAACTATTTCATAGAGAGGTTGAATTCGTTAAAACAGTGATTCTCAGCATGTATAGTTATCATTCCCATTGGGAAGCATGAGGTAATAAAATGCGAGGTGAGAAGACATGGGAGAAAAATTTTAAAAGTCGAAAAAAACTCATTATAGAAGCTGAAATAGAAAAGTTGCAGTTTGATAAGTAACTCCAGAAAATATTTTGATATTAATTATTTAAAATTCGCAACTGCATTGGGAGAGTCACAGTTCAGCAGAAGAATATGTATTTGGGGAATATTCTTCTTTCCATTGACAATTTGGTCTAAATTTTGATGTGGGTCTGCAGTTTTGTTGTAAGTGTCATATACAAACTTTTATTTGTCCGGGTCGTTTCTATTCTGAGTTATCTTATTCACATAGACATGAATAGCTTGAAAGATAGGCTGTTTTTCTTTTGACAAGTATGTTTTAAAATTTGATACAGATATACCAATTCGATGTAAAGACAACATACCAAATTTTATTTCTCTAGCCCTTTGCTATTTTTAGTTATCGTATTTACATACATATGGACAAACAAACTGACTGTGTCTACCAGACGACGGATTTAGTCCAAAATTTGATACAGATGTGGAAATTCTGCTGTAAAGTCTATGCATTAAATTATATTCATAAGTTATATTCATTCTAGCTATTTAAATTTTTTACGTTAACGTACAAACGGACAGGAAAAGTTATAAAAATGTGTTTTTAGGATTCGTGGAGGTCAGAAACTTATGAATTCATCAAAATCTTGAGATCGAATTTCTTGGCTACTGCAGTTCGTATATGAAGAAATAAAAGTAAAAGCGTGAGCTTTTATTGTAATAAGATTATATATTTGCCATCAGGTTCACTTTTTCACTCAGTAATATGAAAATATTTCAGCTAAATTTTTGGTTAATGTGAAGTTACAAAAACTCAGTAATATAATTTGATTACATAAAAATCATATATTTAATCGCTAGGTTCTTCCTTAAAAATTCTTCGGAAGAAAATTTTTATTTTCTACTTTTTTGGTCGTCCCCCTTTGGGGTCACCCCCTCATATGAGAACCCCCTTAGATACAACCACCTTTATCACTCAAAAAATTTTGTTGAATCTTACAGAAAATCATAAAATAAAACTTCTAGAATATTGTAGGAAAATTTTCGAGTTAATTTGCTAAAATTGTAAACCTCGTCCAGAATTGAAAAAATATCTTATCTCCGAGTTAAGGAATTTTCCCAAACTTTATCTCTAATAATTCCTATTCCGAAACGAAATTTTATAAGGCTGCCATATAAATTCTAAACGGAGTACTATTATCCCTATTCTAAACCTATTATTTTCAATTTATAGTTGAATTTAATGGTTGAGAAGCGAGTGAAATTAGGTGTGCCATCAGTTGGCACACAGCGCCGCAAAGGGTTAAGGAGTACAATGAGAATCGGACCCTGCTGAGTCAATTATGAAAATAAATCAAATTATTATCAATTAATTGTGTTTAAATTGGCTTTTTAAAGTAACTGAAAATAAAAATTTATTTTGGAAATATGACCTCTTTGTCATGAATTAAGAAAATCAATCGACTGTCTGACAGTTGCTTCAATCCGCTGAGAAGAACCAACACACGCACACGAACACACACAAAAAAGCGATCATTCCCCTCCCCCTTCTGAAATTCGTCTACAAGATAAACCACTCCAATTCTTCATCACTACGTTTACTTGGAGCATTTCATCGCTCCGATTTATTTATCCCCTACAAGTCATCACTTTCTTTAAACGCGGGAGATGAGTAAGATTGCTATATTTACGCACTTTCATAATCGAATCCCAGATGGCGTGAAAAAAATATAGGGCTGCTCAGGACGTCCATCGTCGCTTAGCTAATGAAGCGAAAACCTTGAGGAAGCCTCATCATAAATCTAATCCATTCCCACGCTTATCTGGAGTGCCCGCAATTGGGGCTTGTTTTGCAGTATGTAACTTGATTTCTTTTAAATACTGAAGAAATTGCTTGTGTTCGAAGAGAATGGTGATTTCTTTGTTTTTCTCGAGTAATGACATAAATGTGCAATTCATTATCATCCTGGTGACAAACGCCTTCCCGAAATGAACTTAAAGCAGAATGCTTAGTTCTTTTCGGGAATCAGAAGTGAATCTTTATGTGTTGTGTGTCCGCATCTTGACAAAAGTGGTGGGTTGGGTTTTATTTAATAGCAATATAAGCATTCTTGTCTAAAGAAATGACTTTATGTTACTTGCTTTGATTGCTTGAAATAAAATAAAGTTTTGCGTAAGTTTGTAACCGACAGATTTATTACATGGCTCCATAATTCAATCTGTGATTTGCAATGATAAAGTGGAAATTAGATTTCTCTGTTAAACCAAATGAATTGCATTTTATATAAAATTAAACCACAGAGAGAGTTCTACTTCGACTTCCACCCATGCCTGCACAATTCAGCCCGTTTTGTGTTCAGCTTCGCAGTTTAGTGAAGAGAATCGAGTACTGTTCAGCAGCGGATTCCAAGAATACCAGTCTTGGACGATTTTACACCGGAAAGGGGTGTCAGGCATTGAGTCGTATGAGCGCATTTGTGGAATTCTTTGTTAGATAACGCTCAGTAAAATGTAAACATCACCCTTCCATTCTTCACTTTCCTCCTATTTTGATGAAAATAACTCCCCCCGGAGCATGCGCAAAATCGCGGAGGGTTTCCGAATCCGTTGCTAAACAATATGCATTTTGGACCTTTTTCCGTTGGCTGATTAGGTCAAAATTTGACACGAATCTGTAATCTCGGTGTAAAGACTGTATACCCAATTTCACCGCTTCTTAAGTTTCCGTTTTCATAGACAGCCAAACAACATTTCAAAAAAGGGATTTTTCGGACTCGGGGAGGTACAAAACGTAGAATAAACGTTTTATTATATAAACTAGAAAAGCACCCGTCATGACGGGTGCAAATTACTTCTTCATTCGAGAGATCTCCCGTCAAATTTGACGTGTTTAAATAGATATATATGCGAGAGAAATGTTTAACCTCGATTGAAAACTAATAAAATAAACATGTTTTATGACAGGAAATATTTTTTTATTTACATATTTCTTTATTCAAAAACCTCTTGGTAAACAACATTCCGTGTGAAGTATTTTTCGTTAACAATTTTCCTTGTACCTCAGATGGTTTTGTGTAAATTTTAACGTTACCAAAAAATATTATCAAATTGTATCATCACGATTGCAATAAATAATCAGATGATCGTGGTGTCCAAACTATATCACTCGCATTATATGCCACTGACGTGATTTACTACTTTCTATTAAAAAAAGGAAATTAATTTGAAATATATGATTAATATAATTTAAAATTTCTCGGGAACTATTTGATCATACCGAGATAAATTTTCTATCAATCGATAGCAAATTTTATTTCACTATTTTAGAGCTATTAAATTTGAAATTAGGACGACAATTACTTATTTAAAATTAAAATCACTGAAATTTAGGTTCTCTAAGAATGAAATAATGCTGTTTAACGTCTCGCAGTGCTATGGCGCGAATTTTATTGTTGGTGACGTCAGAGCGTTACCGGATCAGTGAGAGACAGATCTTGGCTATTATATTAGTAATTTGCATCTGATGCTCGCGCGCGTCTTCGTCCGCTTAGTAATACACTATTAGTACCTTATTTCTCAGAATAAAAATACTATCCCGTCCATCCTGATGACTTCAGCTAAGACGGAAACTCTAACTGCATACTTTCCCGTCAAATAGTTTTAATGTATAAAATTGTCTTCTATATAAAATATTATAATTAACTTAACTTTAGATTAGGTTAGAATATCCAATTTTATTGTCCGCGCTAAGAGGATTTTGAGAGTCAGAATTGGCAAAAAAAAACCCTTTAAGTTATTCCAGTTGATCAATATGCATACATAAATTAATGTTCTAATTAAAATTTCGAAAAATCCTTTCTTAGTGAGCACCTACTACCTAAAAAGCAACCACCTGCCAAGTTTCAAGTTTCTAGTCCTTGTGGTTTGGGAGATTCGGTGATGAGTCAGTCAGTGACTTTCTCTTTTATATAAAGATGAAACATCATTTCAACCGATAATGTGTTTATACAAATTCAAAGAAGATGCAGTCGTTTAAATCCAAAACAGTTTATTTCAGAAGTAAGGCATAATCAAATCAGTTGTAGAGTACTCCATAATAAAGATTATTGAAATAATAAAGCCATGGCCAGGAATAAAGAATTGCGCCTAAAACGGCGTGAGTTGCTTAGTGCGTTACATGATTGTAAAAGAGAGCGTTACACAGACGCGGCGAGTTTTTACAGTACCGAAACGGGAAAAGTCTCGAATTTGAGGCTCTAGAAACAATGCGACTCTTGCGACACTAAGTTGAAGTAGGAGTGCTTTTATCATAGGATTAAAGTAGAAGTAATTCGACCGTAGTTAAACTGGCGTTAAAAAGGATTTATTTTAAAGATGAAAAATTTCTAAATCGTTACATATTTAGAGAGATATTTAGATATATTTGCTCTCAGGTTTAATATTTCTTACAATAATTTGACTTTCATTTCTGCAAAACTGAAGATTCTCTTTAAATGCCAAAAATTTATAAAGAAAACTATCATTATAATATAATAATTTGCATGGTATGTTTAACGATTTTAATTTAAATGCTTTGACATTCTTCCATTACATATTTCCTGTATTGTTACGGTTAACAAATTTGATTGTTTCCTTCCAAGATCATGAGAGACCTCGTTAAAGTTTCACTCAGAAGATAATGCGCATATCAGCTTTGTTTCTTAAAAAAATATTACGTGACATATTTGATAAGCAGAAGGTTTTTCTTTAGTGGGCATTAGTAATTCTTTTTTTTTATCAGATTTGTGTAATATAGAATCATGAAAATGCTGGCAGTGTAGACATCAATTGAATTTTTGAATATTAGTGAGCAGGAATAAGTCATGCAACTAACTGTCTTGCAACATTTCATTAGAATTTTGCAAAGAAATGTAATTGACTGTTTTTTCTTATTATTTATGAGTAAGCAATGTTTCGTTATGTTTTGCTCCTTATATGCGCACTTGAGGTTGCGATAAACATTTATGGAAGAGCAGAATATTCTTGGAACCAAAATGGAGTCATAAGTGGAAGTACATTAAAAACATCGTATAATAATAACATATCCATGGTATATTCAGATACAATACATATGATTTACGAGAAACGGTTCACTGCAGCAAGAAGCCTTCCTTGCGTTATGCGTGAAATCACCTAAAATGAAAAAGAATGGTAAACAAATTGTATATTTGGCGCTTACTTTGGCGCGTTTATCATATGTAAATAGCAATCCTATTTACGTTATATGTTACACATATCAATAGTCTCTATATTTGAAGTTGCATAAATTTTTCCATTTCATTGGAATAGAGTATTTTACTTTGCAACATAAAATAACTAAGAAAATTTCTATTGCACAAAAAAATGACAACAAACCTGTAAGGCAAGTTAGTTATGTTCAAAACCATGTCTAAAAGAATAAAAAGAAAATGGTAGCTATACAAATGGAAATTCAAACATTCCCAAGAGAAAATTGGCTGCATCCTATTTAGGAAAACAGAGCTGTTGTAAATATTCCGAGATGATTAACTTCCACAAACTGCAATCACTTTTTTCTCCCTCTCTCTCTCTCTCCAAAAGCAATTTTAAGGCTTGCACAAACAACACGGCAACCACCAAAAAGAAAAGAAATAAAGGGATAAAATGGTGAAAGATACGAAAAACTGAGTGGAATTGAAAACAATAAAAGGTCTTAGAAACTCTGCGTGGTCCTTTTTTAAGAGACAATCCAACCATAATATAGAACACAATGCACACGTACAAAGCGTCTGTAAGTGACAGATCTTTAAAAAGAAAACATCGCTTTATTCCATTAGCAATTCAAAGAGGTGTTATTACTCTCTCCCAAAAGGCCGTAAAACGACAAGAACGAGTCGCGTTTCTGATGAAATAAATGGAAATGCAGTGATCTCAATTTGCATAAGCATCGCGGGAGTCCGTCACTTCTGACAAAAGGTTCGGGAATTGAATCGTTGTTTGCTCTTGCGTTGCCCACTTTTGCCTGCTCTGCCTTTTTCTTTAAGATCTCGGTTGTAGGGGTCATTTGTTGCGCGCGTTTGTGCTATCAATCTATGAATTTTACGTGTGTTTTCTGTGTTGCTATTAAACAGTTATACAACATTTGTTGTTTAGTTGATGGAATAATAATAATATCCTGATGATTCACAGCTAGACCTGAAAAATAATATATATATATGCCGTCAATGTTATAGGGGAAAAAAGACTGGGATAGGTCGTGTCCTAGACATATCGGTATATTTTCTGTGTGGATAGATAAGCACTAGTAGATACATTTACTACTATATTTTTTTACAAAATAAAGGATGTTTTTCTTTTGTTCCGTATGTTTTTAAATAGGTAGTTCCCATCTCCTATTATTTCTCGTCTATTCAGATGTTTGCTTTTAAGGTTGAACATTCACTCCATGGGTCATTCTCACAAAAAGGTGCTTTTTGTGAGAATGGTCCCGGGGTGAAAAAAATTAGAAAGTGCAACAAATGTCCTAATATTTTGGTTCATATGTATAATTTAAGTTTTAAGAAAGCTATTCAATACGTTTCTACTGAAATAGTTTTACTGTTTAACTCTCATTTTTCAATGAATATAAGACAAAAGTCCCCTCCGTGGACGTCCCTACGCATAAAATTCAAAATAATATTTACTGAAACTCAAGTAATTTTTTTAAAAAAATTGTATTTTTCTTTCAGTATTAACTAGTTTAAAGTCTCTAGTTAAGGTATAACCTAAAATTTTTTAAAAAATTATTTTTACTTAGTAATTAATTTTTACACTTTGTCCTCGGTCAAATACGTCTCCCTCAGTGGACAAAGAAAATAACTTGAAAAAAAATATCATAAATGGCAGCTCATGTCAAATCATCATGACAGAGTTTATAAGAGAGGCAGACAATTTGTTCTTTAAGGAAAACTTTACTTTCTATTGCGAATTTATTGAATATATTCCAATTTATTAGTTCCATTTAGAGCTTGGTAAAGTTCTCAGCGTCCACTCCGTGGACATCATAAATCAGCTAAGAAAAATCTAATTTATAATTAAAATACAAAATTTTGATAGGTTTAGTATCGAATTTAATAAAAAATAAGTGTACCACTTTAGCCACGTGAAAACCAAAGCACTTAAAATTCAAAACTTAGTTTTTATCTCCTCCGTGGAATTCCCCCTCCGTAGACACATCATCTCCACAGAGAGGATGGCATTGTCAATGAAAGAGACAAAATCTCAAAAATCATGATACAGTTAAATAAATTAAAATAATATCAATTAAAAGTCCTCTGGTTATGAAATTTAGTGATTTTTCTTTTGTATTTTTTAAAAATTAAAATTGAAATCATATTCTCGAAAAGAATTAAGGTAAACAATTCATATAGAATATTTATAATATTAAAGCTTCAGTAATGTGTATAAAAAACATTTTAATAGCTAAATTTATTTTTAGAAAAATATGAATATCAAAAAATAAAAAGACAAAGCAGCCAGATGCTCAAATTCAGAAGAGAGAAGAGTAGAAAAAACTTAATACGAGACTTACTAGATTGTGTATTAATAAATAAATATATGATATTCCTTAATCTAGTATATAATTGATTACTTTCCTGAAAAATGTTGATTTTCATTTATTTGAAATTGTTTGTAAATATTTTTTAACTAATGCACAGTCAGTGCCAAAAAAAGTGCTATTTATTTTAAAATGTTAAGCTTTCTTGCACTGGTTTTTAATAACTAATTTTATTGTTTAATTATAAGAAATAAACCTGTACTAAATCTACCCAATAATTAGTCCATTATGCTTTCGTTTAAATGTAATAGTTCCTTTGACTATCATGTCTCCTTCGTAGACAGGTCAAAAATTTGAAGAAGAAAAAAAACCGGTGAAAAATAAAATAGAAGACTTGACCACTAACATACGGTTATTTATTAAGCTTAAATGGAAACATACATGCAGTTTTTATGATTTTTACATACTTTTGTAAAATAATTTTTTTTTTTAGCTATTTGTATCTTTTTTATGAGAATGACCCCCATGCTGATTCGGCCGCAACACGCCAAAATCGGTAGTCAGCGCGGAAAACCGATGAAGTGTCGACAGTATGGTCGAAAGTTTATATATCCAAGCACTCTGGATATCCAACCGCTCCATTTGGGCTGCCGGGCCATAAATGCTGAAATGCGACCGGTGTGGGGGGTGAGGCGGAGGGAGAAGTAGGTGTTGTACTTAACTGATGGATTGGCATTGAGTAGAGCGGCCTGCCTAAATGGATGGCCGAAAAAATGGAATGGTGTGGAGTGGAGTGGATCATTCGTGAATGGCCGGTTTAAAAGTGCAATTCATTGTCTCGAGTACAGTTTTTGTTCGCTTATGTTTTAACATGCATGTTAAACCTACCGACAAGAAAATTAAAGAAGATTCGAACATCCAATCAGAAACATCGTACCATGATAAAGTTTTATGCTGGATTCGTCTTTTAGTCGAACGAACTCGAACGTGCACACAAAAAAATGTATTTAATATCGTTGCAACACGCATGGGTACGTAACGCAGTAACTAAAACGATGAAGATTATTGTTGTAAGATATACCTAAAAATAATTTTAAGACTTTATCAAAATTAGCGAATAAATTATACTGTAGAGGGACGAGACTCAAGTTTATGTGGAGTGCTGCTGAAGAATCCATTCAATTTTAGGAACCATTTTTATTAGGCTACGTTCCACAGCACAGAACATTAAAGAAAAAACAACGAAAACAGACAACAACACAAGACAAGTATACAGACTAGAATGACAGAGAGGCATCATGGGAAAAAGATTTCTCCAGTAGCGCCACCTACCATAGAAAGGAGAAGGCAGTGAATTGTAACCGCTACAATACGGAAATAAAATTGATATCACTGTAAAGCTATTTTTTTATTTTAAAGTGGTGTAAAAATTGTTTTTGTGCACTATTACGCTCAGAAATTATTGAGGAAAAACGTTAACATTTCAAATAATTTTTAATTAAAAATCTAAAATTTTGAAAATCCCTTTTTTAATGAACATTTATTATCCAAGAAGTAACTACGTGCCAAATTTAGCAGCTGTAGTTCCAACGATCTTCCCAGTAGAGCCTTGTGATTGATCATGCATGCCGCAATATACAGATAATATCCGAGCTTTAAAACATTATGACGTTAGAATGTCCACATCAAAAACACAGTTTGAGAATCTCACAAAATACAAAAAAAAATACAATAATACCAATTGCCGATGTCAAATGACTGAGAAAAATATTAATAAATTAAAAAGACTAATATCTGTTTTTGCTTAGCTTTACGAGTGATTTTAAAATATTATTTTTATTTTTGATTGCTATTTGAAATTACTATTTCAAATTTATGGATTTTTCATTTTGTAATATGTTTTAGATAGAAGTTGAGTTTAAAATGTGGGGAAATATTCAGAAGCCAAATT
>BGPR01000702.1:78607-109084 GCA_013235015.1 Araneus ventricosus
AAACAAAATTCTGTAACTTTTTTAATCCCATATGTTTTCTTGTTTCCTACATTACCAACTTTGATTACGCGTCCCCCCCCCAACTAGTCCTTTGGGAAACTCTGGTCTAAATTCTTTGAGTAATATTATTCATATTAAAATTTTCGTCTCGTATTGGAATAGTATATAATGACAATTCTGTAACTAGTTAACCAAATAATTGTGTTCAGGGTTTCGAATTAAAATAAATTTATGGACATCGCAAAAAAAAGATCTACCAACTGGATTTGAGTTAAAAATAGAATCATAAAAGTTAATCATTCCATGGCAGCATCTCTTTTCCTTCCTGATTTAAAAATGACTTGTTAAGCTCTAATTTTATGCATAACGTCGCTTCAAATCTAGATGCGGAAATCAAATGATCTTTCAATAGTACCTCCCCTGTGGCCGATAAAATTCAAATTAGGAAGTGTTTTTCTGAAGAATTTAATTAAAGTAGATTTATATATAAATTGACTTTAGTAAATAACTAAAGAAAGAAAAAATTGAGTGATCGTTCTAATATTGAGGTCGTAATTATCTCGTCTTACAAAGTAATTTGTAATCGTTAATGTCAAAGTAATTTTACAGATTAGGCGTGGTATTTAGACTTATTTCACTACAATTTTTTTTCACTGAAATATATTCAGCTTGAGCCAAAAGTTCAATAGCACAAATGGAATTTTTTTATGCAAAATGTTTTAAAAGCATTTCTGATTGGCATTTACAGTACGAGAAATTTTATTTTGCATGAATATCTGCTCTTGTTCTTTAGTTAGTTTGCATTAATCGCTTCTCGGCCTTTTGGCTAAAATCAGAGTTAAGTCAGCCTCCATTAAATTTTTTTTAAAAATAAAATATATCATTATGTTAAGTAAAATTACTTAATAAGATATATAATATTACGTTAGTGTTGCGAATTATATTTTGTGTTATATAGACTTGCTTTGTATTGTTTTGAGATGCCTGCAGTAATCTTCATTCTAAAACAAAATCCTATTTTTTATTTCTCATGAAACATTTTTTTCGTAATTATAGCTGGACGGATCCATTAATAACTGGAATTCCAACTATTATTACGATAAATTCAATGTCATATATATCCATTAGAGTTTTGTAAACAAGCTAATTTGGTCTAGATTTGCGTTTAATAGCCCGACCATTAAACAAAAATCAATTTAATTTGCTACCTACGACGAATGTTAAAATGAAAAAGGTGCGCAATCTACATAATTTGTGCAATGCAACATAAATAAATAATATAAAAAAATGCAGAGTTAAAATTTGACTGATTTATAATTGCCCGTCTGGAATCTGGTGAAAGCTTCTTGTAATAAGTTATTATTTTTGTTTGGCATATTGACATTTATTGAGGGACTATTTCCTTATAAAACAAGGATTGAAGCAATTTTGTTACAAAAAACAGATTGCTAAAAACTTCTTTTTTTAAAAAATTATATAAAAATGCAATGTGTAAAATATTTTACAGTGGTTACTTGTTTAAGCTAGAAGTACCACGGTCTAACTAACCTTCATCGAAAAAACTACAAAATTATTTGATTTGAATTATAAACGTGCATAAATTTGATATTGTTTGAGGTACTGGTCCTCTAGTTTCAACAGTATTGTATTAGAATAATTCTTAAATAGTTTTTCATTATATAGTCATGAAAAATTTAAAGCTTTGATAAAAAAAAAAAGTTAAAACGTATATTCATATTACTTCGCGCTGTATATGCTGCATCTTTAGAAAAATATCTTGCAAAATGTTTTGAAGATAATATCCCTCCTTGCATTTAATGTAATTACAAATGAAAGATTTATATCAATATATGGGTCTTCTTTTTCACATTATTTTGGAACCAACTGGTTTTCTCGATCCTAAAACTTAGCCGTCGAGATGAGGAAAAAGGCTAGGCATTTTTACACTAATTCGTTTTTGTCATTTTTTTTCATAGCAATCCTAGATCTTATTTCCTTATCATCTTCATAATATCTCGTTCATATCCCTCTCCCCTCTTTTTTTTTTTTTTTACTTAAGCATAAAAGCGCTAATCCTGCTTAATGAAACAGTCAATTTATAAGTCTTAAATATTCCAGCACATGATGTATTCCATCAGCTAATATCCGATTAAGACGAACTGGTTGCAAAATTAACGTTTTATTGACTTCTTTATTTATAATTTTTTGTGAGTAAGTGATACCCTTCTGTATGAGTGTGCGCTGTGTAGTCGTCAATCATGCGACAGCCTACGCGACTGTCATGTCGTGCGTTAATGATTCTTTGCAAAACGTTTTATCATCGTAACAAATTTGAGGCAATGCTTTGCTGGTAATTGCTCCTCCGAATTTTTATGGATAGAGCTTACTTGACTTCGTAATATTAACGTGTTACAATTTAATCTTTACCTGTTACATCATTGCATCTGTATTTCCTTCAAACGTTTAAATGCTTAAAAAGTAGATCACTATGTTTTTGATTGTGCTTTCACTAAAAAAATTAATTTAAATAGAACTACTGACGCAAACAAAACCGCATGGTTTAAAATTTTAGTTAATAATAAATTTGGACTTGTGAAACTGAAAGAGATTTTTAGGATTTCCTTTGAGCTTCTTGACTGATGAAACGTTGTCAAAAAATATATCATTGTTTCTTTAACAATAGTGTTTTATTAATTTCTTCTTAGTATATAAAATTTTAAATGTTTTCTATTGAATTTCCGCACCTGCTGTAATGTGTTTAGTATCCTAAGTTTTTGTTTAAATTTTTATTTGTCTTTTGTTTCCTGTTTTACTATTTGATGTTGTTTCATGGACTTTTTTGTCACTTCCTTTGTCTTCTGTTTGGTTGTTCAGAATTTTTTCTTTGTTGTTGCTTTTTTGCATGCTGTGTAATTCAGTTTTGATGTGATGTTTCTTTTTTTTCTGTTTTGATGTTGTTTTGTACTCCCCGCCGTCCGAGTTAGGGTTAGGCTGTGCCGGCGTGGGTAAATAAATTATATATAAAAAGAAAACTTACCATATAAGAGAATCCATCCACTCTGAGTATTTCAGTGTTTTTAAAAAGAGACTAAGTACAGACAGATTAATAAATAGTAATATTTTTTTAAAAAATAAGAATTTATATAGGATTCTATAAAATAAACGAATAAATGTTTCAATAAAATGAGATAATTACTTTAATCGTGCACACACATTAGCATCAAACAATGCATACATTTATCTCCTACAGTTCAGTTTCTAAAATACATAGCATTTCAAAATTATGGCAGTAGTCTTTTATTCTGTTTGATGTATTATTTTATGTATTATCTGTTTTATGTATTATTTTGATTAAAACTAAGTCTACATGTATATATTTTTATGTCTTTACAGCGATACGTTGTTGCAGCTACGCAAATGGCTCGTGCAGATCAGCTTGCGAACAGGTAAGAAATTTTTCATCGAAGCTCATGCCGTTCTTTAAATTTATTCTCATACACAGGATGATTCTAAAACACTGCCTAGGTAGGTGTAAAATAGCGAGAAAAAAAACAGATTTTGTAATGTAGTCAAAAATTATGCATTGAGGTAGTGATGAAACGATCATTGATGGGCTGCATTTGCCCTTATGGGTATAGTTAAGACTCATAATTTTCATATCTGAATGCATGATAATCCACGTGGCATGATATCTCATGCCGACCATTCAAGATTCTCCATTTAAGTTTAAGCTGGCATGGTACACAACTACTTGATAGGAACGTGCATTTTGCCTAATCGTTTTACAGCTGGATTTATAGCATCTTTCTACTAAACATCTTGTTTGTCCCGTTCCATAAAATGCATATTCGCGATCTCCACACTTTCGTGTATCGCTTCTGCTCAAAATCCACTGTAGAAATGATGACTTACCACAGAAGAACAGAGGGAACGACAATTTACGCCATTGCCCTAAACCTTCCTTGCATTCCATTATGAAATCTGTTTATTTCGGTCTTTTCCATCTGGCTTTGAATTTGAGTCAACTATTTTTAGAATCACCTTTTTAATTTCGTATACGAAGTATACAAAGAGAAAGTATTGTAATCGTCAAAAAATTCGAACTCGAGATTTTGACGAATCTCCACGTTTTAGACCTCCCTGAGTCCGAAAAACACAATTTTAGAATTATGTCTGTCTGTGTATCTGTATGTCCGTGAACACGATAACTCGAAAACTATTAGAGATATAGCAATGAAATTTGGTATGTGATCTTTACACATAATTTGTAGGTTTCTATCAAATTTTGGACAAAATCCGTCTACAGGAAGTCTGTCTGTCCGTGGTCATGTGAACACTATAACTCAAAAACTTCAATAGCTAGATGGATAAAATTTGTACACAGTTTCATCATCATGAATGTAGGTCCGTATCAAAGTTTGGACCAAATCCATCGAATGGTTGATGGTCCGTCGGACTGTATAATCGCATACTTGTAAAAATTATATCTCCTAAACCTTTGACTTAGATAAATAAAAATTGGTATGACGGTTGCTACCATTAATTATAGATCTGTGCCCAAATTTCGTTCCAGTAGGTTTAAAAAAGACGTTTAAATTGCATATTCAATTTTTTTTAATCCGATCTTCCATGCGCATGCGTACTGGTAGCAATCTCTGTGTAAGCCGAAGGAATACGTCACTTTGTCTTTGAGCCGGCAAGAGTGGAAAATCGGTACGCATCTCTTTGAATTTGTTTCTTACTTAAATATTTCACAATCACTATAATCTAAAATGAAAAACCTTCTTATAGTCATTGCATTCTGGGTTACAGTAGGTTCGAATTTTTTTATCCACTCGGGGGGAGGGGAAACAGCACCTTTTGGGGGAAGTATACGAGAAAGTTTAGGGGAGAACACTCTCCCTGGTTATATACATTAACTCTTATATTATTAGTTCTCCTGATATGATAAATAAACTAAGGTGTTGCATACCATGCTAGCCCATCCATACATTAATGAAGAATCTTTCCTGGTAGGGATATGATCTCGGACCTTTTGGATTATCATGCGCCATTTGTGATAATGGAAGAAATTAATTGAAATATTCAAAAAATTCAGTGATTCTAAGAAGTTTTCGTTTAGTGCAGGATAACTAAGGTTACCATATTTTTTTATTTGAAATCCGGACACGCCGGGGAGTTGAAGGGTCTTGGGAGGTCAAAGTTTAGTATAAAATTCTAAAAGCTGCCTACTAACGACCCTCTTTGTAATATTATTACAGAGTTTGAGGAAGTAAAAAAAATTAAGACTTCAAAATGCAAAAAAGAGATAATTTTTAATAATGTTTGGTAATTCAAAATTACAGCGATGAAATCAGAATTAATATAAAACTGCCAAAATTTTTAATTTTCCGTTTGAATTGGGTCTGGATAAGGAGGTCCATCCACTTTCTCATCAACAATGGATCTAAACAGTGTAAACAGTGAATTTTCTTTCATTGGCGGAATGATCTCGTCTTTTTCGAATACGTCGACTTTTCTCAATTGCAACCAAATTTCTGTCGTCGCACACATTTACTGTTGTAAATCCGGACATTCTGAGGATTCGGACATTGGTCCGGACGTGAGCTTGATATCCAGACATATGGTAACCCTTAGGATTACCGAAATGCTTTAATTTATCCCTAAGATAACCCCCAAATTACTGGTAGTTTTTTTTATCAATGTAAATTTTTAAAAATAAATTAAATGGGCATTGTATACATATAACATGCGCATTGCATTAATGATTATTGTATGAATGGAATAACTGCTAAAAATAAGATGTCATGTTTTAAATTTCAAATTAACTTTATATTATGTCATTACAATAGGTGATTGTTCATTTGGTAAGGATGTTTAAAGAACGCTGCAGAAACTGTACACTGCAATTTTGTATGGTCATCAATCCGATTTTTGTGTTCTTTGATCGGTTGCGTCCTGTTTTTCGCAGGATCAATTGTTTCGCTTAATTTTTTTCAATTATTTCTTCAAAACATCTTGCCAAAAGTCTGTTTTCTTTATAAGTAATGTTCGAATGAAAAATTAATCCTTTATGCTGTCAAAATATGTTTGTTTCGTGAATGAGTTAAGCATTCTTCTAAATAATGGCCATGTATTTATTTGGAATGTGTTTCATTCTTATTACTTCAAGGATTTTTTATTTATTTATTTAAGGTTCCTCTGTTAATTTTTTCTGTTTTTCTGTGCATTTTAAGCATAGTACTAATTTCGAACTTATTCCTTGCAAAATGAGTTTTAATATTGGTTTTATGACCAATTTCATCGTTAAATATCAAGCATTTTTATATTCTATTTGTTAGTAATAACGACTTGCGTCAAAGGGGGCTTAATCGCACACATATGAACTGTAATCGATTATCATTTTAAATGTTCTCGCTAATTGTGATTAGTAACTGCTCTAATGAAATGTGTGCTGTTCAATTTCTCTAAAGCACTGTTTGTAAAGCCCTTTTTTACCTATTTACTATTTGGTTAACTTCCTCTCTTTTTTTACTATTTGTTAAAGTGGTCAGGTTTTCTTTACTTCAATCTAGGATGCGGGCTATATGAAGAAGTAAGAACAATTACACAAAAGTTTAAAAAAGTAAACAAATAAAATAAAAAATGGGGGAAAATTTAATAGCTAATTATTTAAAAAGTAGGAGCAGTAAAGGAGCATAAATAATATATTTTGCAATTACTTTTACTTTTAGGTTAATTCATTAGCGTAGGTCATATAAGTGTGACTCTATTCCTCTTACAGTAAAAGTTGGGAGGGAGACTTCTTCAGAAGTTAACTTTCTGAAAGTTTAAATCTAGTTTAGTTTTATTTAATATAAACTATTTACGAATAAGTATAAAAGGGACAGTCAGGAGCATTTAACTTAAAATTCGACACTTTTTCAGTCCTAGACAAAGAGTCGTCTGGTCACTTCAAACGTATAGCAAAACTAGTAATTCATTTTTTAAATTTTCTATTTTTATGTGACTATTTTAAGAATTAAATTTAGTTAATCATTTTTATTTCTATTAACTTTTATTATATGAACTGCTTTCTTACCTATAAAAGAAATTAGGGACAATCCGGGACATTTTATTCGAATTCGGGACAAATCCGAAGCATTTTTTTCAGACCGGGACAAACAATCGAAATTTGGAATGTCCCGGTTACTCCAGACCGTAAGCTGATTTTAAATTAGCAAAACTACTAATCATCTTCAGTTTTCTGAGATCTTGTTTTAAAATAAAACAATAGAGAAGATGACTTATTTTTCTCAACTGTGACGTTTTTACAGTATTAGTGTGTCGCATTTTGAAATAGCTTCGAGTAGTCAAACATGGATAAGCAACACTAATTTGTAATATTTTTTCATATATTAAAGTTGCTTCAAGTATGCAAATTTGAAATGCTTCTCTCTCTTTTCTTCTTTTAATTATTTTTCTACTTATCAAGCAACGTAACACCACAGCATACCCCCGAACTCAGAGCCAAAACGGCCCCCTGTCGGTTGGATGAGTATGTGGGAAACTTTATTGAAATAAAGCAAATAAATAAATACATCATGATGTATAAAAACACATGAAAGGGAGCATAACTATACATAAACAAAGAATATAATGAAAAGTACATAGAGAGTTACAATCCGAGTATAATATAAAATATATACAAGAGGAGTTATCAGCTGGGTGCAGTGAAAGGATAGAATGTTACCTTTAGTTACATTGTTTCATACAGTTGCAGCTCCATGGTTCGGGGCTGTTAGTGTTGTTCGATGCGACGATAAAGAAGAATTGATAATTTATTACCACCGGATACAACAGTAAAATATCATGATTTAGTAACAAAATAAAGCATCCCCAAGTTTGCTATGAAATTCTATTTGCAATACCACTTTTTCTCCAGCAATAGCAAGGTCCGGGGTGAAGAACCCTGAGTTCAAGAACTCCGTTAACCCACAACACCATTGAGTCTTTTCTCCTGCAGTTAGATATTATTTTATTTTTACCATTGAATACTGGCAGACTTCCAACATACCTCCAATACCAACACCCTAAAGGACGCAGTAATTGAACGGATACATTGTAATACACTTTCTAAATACCTGTCTGTTTGGAGGTAAAGTATCTCATTGTCGGTATTTACTGACTGTAAAATAGCTTACTGGAGAACAAAGCCCTAAAAAATATACCTTTCTAGCCAAAAGCAGAACAAAAAAAAACAACTTTTTTTTGCGCCCATTCCAACTCTGCCTATAGTTAGTTGTAAGTAACCTAATACCACCGAATCTACCGGAAGTTAGTTTATCAGTAGACTATCCGTTTCACGCTTTGTCGCCTCCTGATCGTCCGAGAATACGGCAACTCCTAGCATGACAGCCATTCGTCTCATCGACTTCACAGAATAGAAAAAAAAGGGAAAAGAACAGAACACGCAAAAAATGCAGAGGAAAAAAGATAAAATAAAAACAGACTGGAATTCGAACATGGAAAAGCAAAATATGAGATGGGCCACACCAGAGAAGGAAAAAAAGAAATAACTAGTATGTTAGTTTGAGCAACTTCCTCTGTTTCCTAATGATTTTCCCAGCATTCTAGGGGTAATTTAATAGGGGGAACATTAGAATGCGATCCTGCATGCGTGGATGGTTTACTTCTGAGGATCTGTTTGTTTCTCTCCAATCTCTGTGCTTAATGGGAGGTGAAGATTTTCTTGGCGACAACGAAGAGGTGTGAAACTTTGCCAAAGATGACGAAGCGTCATCTCATCGCTGAGCATGAAGTGTTCGTGTTGAGCGGATGGCCTAGAACACAGATGAAACAAATGGATTCGTGTTTCAACGTAGCGAAATCAAATAGTGGTTACAAAATGATGGTTTAAAATATTAAATAGAATGGCAATTTTGAAGTACTTTTTTATAAATCTGGAAAGATTGACAAGGTGGAAATTGAAACTTTGAAAGTCTGCTTTAAATTTCATTTGCATTATACCAATATACTGTTTGAAATTTCATTTAAGAAAGAATCCTTCAAACTCTGTTAAACGATCTCTCTAATTTCTCTCAGTTAGAATGCCATCTTTCGTAGTAATAGCAATAAAAATTGTAGATGATTTTTTAAATTTGTACTTCATATAGAAGAAAAAATTTAAATTTATAACTGACTGGTAAATAATGAAATAATTAAAAATCTCTCATCATTTCCCTGTTATATCAGAATCAATAGAAAGATTATTCTATATGTTATATATTATATTAATTTATTAACTGAAGTTTAACTTTTCTGCACAAAATTAGTAATTGCCAAAAAATATATCTACTTATACGAAAAAAGGTTAATAAACGAATAATGCATAGCTTAAAAATTGAAAGATATTTCAATATATGTTTGAATAAAAAGACAGAGGTTCTACATCTTCAGTTTGAGTGAACTAATAGAAATTCCAAAAATTCGTCATGTAAATGACTAAATTAATTTCAATAACTAAAGACCAAAACCAAGTTTTTTTTACAAATCAAATGCTCGAAAGCTCTGTACTAAACTTATAAATGCACACATACACAAATATTCCTTAACCGAATGAAAAGTGCAAGCTGTTAAGTGTATAAATTCGACAACTGAGAGGTTCACGTCGTGTTCCACTGTCATATGAAGATTAAAAGTTGCCAAGTAGCTGTAATTATGACAATCGATTGAGCCATTATTTATGAAAAAGCATCGTTTTAATGAAAAAAATTTTAAGTGTAAAAAAATGATAAATTATCTTATTGATTAATCTGAATCATGAAGCTTCAGACAGCTGACAAGATTTTGTGTTCGTATTTATTAATCTGAGAAGTGAAACATTTATATATGTTTTTAATTATTTATGTAATAGTTATTCATAATGTGCATACGCTTTCTGGTACATCTGTATTTCCAACCATTAAATGCCTTTGTGCGTTATTCATTTGGTCGAAAGAAACAATGACTTTTCACTTGTGCAGAGCAATATCGTGATATTGTATGTTACTTGATCTAAATTAATTAGAAATACTGAACGTTCACATCGTTTTTATTTATTTATTTTCATTTTTTTATTCGAGAAGTCATTTATTTTCGGATATTAAAGGATCAAGTGCTTTAGAATTATGTTGGAAAATAAAAAATCTACCATAAAAACATTTTTTATGGAATGTAACTAGATCGTGTGTTTTTTAGCTTGTCTTTAATTCTTTTATCGTAGCCATGTAATTACTTTACACGTTGCAAAGTGTTAAAAAAAAAGGAGCGAGTGCAGTTTCAAAAAAAATACCCTTCAAAGAAGCGTTCTCCTAACAACAAACCAGCTATGGCAAGGCTGATAGATATCTTCGCTAGGATAAGACACAAAATATACATACCACTTGACAGTTGTCATATATCATTCATGGTGGCGCCGTTTTGAGGCGTAGGACGTTTTTCTTTTCTAATGGACGTGCGTCAATGTGTATATCAAAATATTGTCGTTTTTATGTACATACGCCTTTTATTGGGACGTGATTTCAGAGAGATACCCATCTATAGACTGTAGGCCCATTAAAAGTCGAAAATATTATCACAACGGACGAATGCTTTCGAAATTCTTATTCAGCATCGTTCATTCTACACGACAAAGCGAATATATTTAAATTTGTAAGTTTCGATTCTTTGTATAGTACTTAATATCAAGTTAGGAACTACAAGATCTGCACCTGAAGAACTACTGCCTCGAAAGAACTACTTTAGGAACAAACAAACAACATTTTCACTTGCAAAGTAAATTTTTGTTGTCTGAAAATGTCGGTAACTGACTTCTTAGCATTTTGCAGTTTTCGAGATTCATGTTCGATGCAGTTAACATGTGCATTGGAATTACTTTTTCAAATGTACTCTAATTTTGTTCATTGTACATTTCACTTTAATTCAAATAGATATCTAAAATTTAATTCACAAATATGATATGTATTCATTGGATCCTACTTAACTCCCGCTTTAACCCCCTTTGCAATCTAAATACTAATAAGCGGCTTAGTAATAAAAATGTGAAAGCTAGTTAATATAATTTACGAGTGTTTAATAAAAAGTGTTATAATCTTAGATTAATTTTGAAGGAGAAGTTTTATAAAATTAATAAAATATAGAGAAGAAAATTTAGGAAATACTCATGAAATTAATCTCCTTTATCAAAATTAATAAAGGAGATTAATTTTATGAGTATTTTCTCTTTTTCACGCTGGTTTGTTGCCTTTGGAAAATGCCTTAATTGTTTGATACTTAGTATAAATGGCCTTATTGTTCGACAATTATTATAAATGATGAAATAATGCACTTTCATGTGTGGTGAGTTTGGTTCACCACAGTGGCGTAGCGAGGATAAGGGGCGTCCGGGGCATGATATTATTATTGCGTCCCCTAGTCGACACCAGAGGTTTGGCAAGGGCATATGGCGCCCATTGCATGGTATTTTTTCACCTCCTCGTTATATTTTATATTAAAAAGTGGCGTAAAGGCCCAATATTTTGTCCCCAGGGCGCCCTCTAATTCTGGCGCCCTGGGCATATATAGCCCCTTGGCCCCCGGTCGCTACGCCACAGGTTCCCCATCGGATTGCGAACAGTTTAGCATAAACTAAACTACTATAATCTAGATGAGGTGAATCTTGGAAGTTTTTTTTTAATTCTATAAAAATCTGTTTAAATACTCCGAGAGTAACTAACTAACCCTAACTCTCTTACAAGAGAGATAGTAAAAATATTAGTAGTACAATTATTCCTCGTACCTTCTTTATTGACTTTTTTTATTCACTATATTATCGTTAGGGGATTTAGATACTCCACGTTTATTGACTATTCATACATTCAAATATGTTTTGTATTTATTTTGTCATCGTTGGGGGTTTTAGATTCTCTAAGTCTTATTGACTATTCATAAATTCAAAACAGTTTTTTATTCCATGTGTCTTCGTTGGGGGTTTTAGTTCCACTACGCTTATTGAATATTCATACATTCAAAAGGGAAACTCAGGCAGAGATTTTATATTTTGAATTTGAACTTTCCTTTTAAATTTAATCATCAAGCTGAGATTGAACTGCAACAGAACTTAATACTAAGTGTCACATTCCGTTCCACTACACTGAAAGCAAAAACAAGTTAAATGTATCATCGTAATTTTCCATGCATCAAACTCCTACTTCGTGTTGCTTAATAGGTTCTTTTATTTTTATACCTTGTGGGACCAGAAATTCTTAAACTTAGTAATTTATAAAAATGCTCCTGTGTGTTCTATTATCTGAGAAAGATGATGTGAACGAGGAATTAAACCTTAGAAAAGATAATAATTGTTAACTTTGCAGTTCTTAGAAGTTAAAATGAAACAAATATGCTTGAGAATTGTTTGACTGTTAGTCCTGAAACATAGCAAGGAAATGAACTGGTTCTTTTTCTAAGAAGAATCTGTTTGGGAATCGGAATGCTTTTGGGAAGAATGTATCGCACATGTTGTGGAACTTTCATCTATTTTAAGATGCTGTAATTAGTGTTTCTAGTAAAAAACGAAAAAGAAAATAGAGAGCAAGTGCTTGGCAAAACCTCAAGAATGCACCAAATCACCGTAACCTCTAATGTTATAATTTAACACGCAGAGAATATTTCACCTTCTTATACGTAGTAGTTCATTTCTTCCGCTGCTTACGAATAAGGTAGTTTCCTTGGCTGAAATTTGCCTTGGCATTATGCTCTTTCACATTCTTCAAATCTTTTCCCTTTTTGTTTATTTGATGAAACAGTAAATATTAAATTAAAATAGCGACCTCCATTTGGAAACTGATACTTTGCAGTTAAAAAAGAATATCATCATGATTGGGTTATGAATACTTTTTATATGAGATGTCATCCAAAATCAGAAATAGAAACTTTTAAGTTTTTAAAAATTGTGTGCAAGCATTTTGCAAATTTTAAGAGTTGGAAGTTATACATGATTTAGTTGAATATATTACAATTTTACGATAACGCTTGCAAACAATATATACTGCACAGGAATTTAGATATTTTCACAATGATAGTGCATTTTAGAAATTAAGCTTGAATCATTTGAAAATGGTTATCCAAACAGCCCTTTATTTGAAATTAAATATGAATGGTAAAAGTTTTCTTTTAAACCCTTTATTTAATTAATAAAGTACCAAAATAGAGGTTTCATGAGCCACTTTTTTTATATGTATCTACCTTTTAAAAGTTTAATCATTTTTATTTTCTTACTCATTGAAAAATATTATTAGAATTTAGTTATATTAATTGTGTTGCCATAAAATCTAAAAAAATATTTCTCAAATTTCTTAAGAATTTGATGATTTCAAAATAAAATTTTTTTATCTTAGTACAGTCTTAAACATTTTTTCTGCCATGACCCCTTTTTGGATGAAAAAAATTATTCACGACGCCATTTCGCTATGAAAAAGCTTGCCGCGTCCCCAAAATTGGAAAATAAATTCAACTATTCATCAATGGCAACTAAAAGAAAATTCAATTAAATATAGTTATTTATCAAATTTTGATGGAATCTCTTAAGCCAAGATGTTTTTTTTAACTATGTTATACAAATGTTGGAAGAATTTGAAAGGAGAAAGAAGTCTGAAAATTTCATGGATCCAATACTTTTTAGATGACCCCATTTGGGTCGCAACCCGCAATTTCAGAAGTCCTCTTCTAGTTCAAATTATGAAATTTGTATGCCTAAATACGAGTTGTTTTACTATAAAAATAAGTTTCCAGATGTCATATCGAACCATATCAAATAACTTAATAAGCAAATGCGCGCGTGTGTGTTCCTTTATTATTTTTTCGTTGTTGCTGTTCAACATACAATTATGATGTCAATCCCTTGCCCAAAGTTCAAAGTCCGATCACTTCAGATGTTGTCACACAATTTGCATGCATTTCCAAATAAAAACAAGAACCAATTACAGCTTCTTGAAACCCGTTTCATTGGACATTTTCCTACTCCATTCTGAGACCTTCTGCCACCGGTCAAAATATTATAGCATCCCGTTTCTTGACGTGAGACAGACAGCGACTTCTCACCATGTAAATCAGGCACGAATTGACACCTGTCATTACAAGGAATGGTAGAAAACAGCGCTCGGAATAGTGTAGGTAGTAGTAGATGGGACTTCAAAACATCTATGAAAATAGCAGTTTGGCTTCTGAAAACATTCTTGAAGAGCTGTCCTCTAATATGCTAATAATTTACTAATTTTTTCCATTTGATGTTGGAGAGTAATTTGGACGGATGTTCTCTTCGTCATTAATAATAATAATAAATGAATATATTTACTTTGGTTGAGATATTTAAATTAGTTAATTCGCGTCGTTTCATCTGTCTGATATGTTTTTATATTCCATTCATCATGATCCTTCATGCTGTCTTATAATCAACTTCAAGTCTTGATTGAACATCGTTCTCTGAAAACAGAAATTTGCATCCGGTTCACGTCCTTATTCTGATTTCTATATTCATATTCCCATAAGGTCAGTGTTTCGTATCTTGCTTCGGCATTTTTTAAGAATTCAGCATTCATTTATCTTAAAATATGATTTCTTTTTAAATCATGGGATATTATGTTTAAGTTAGATGTCCTGTCTAGAGGTAAGCTATGTTTAATGTAAAACTATTAATGATATTTTTTCCGAAATAGGGTGAAAAATAGAGATGAAATAAAGTTGTAGGAAGCCTTTTAAGACTGCTTTACTTTTTTCAATTTTAAATCAATAAAAAAATCATAGCAATCTCTGTGATTTAGAAAATGTAATATTTTCAAGAAATTTTATATTTATATGTAAGATTTAGGCGTTAAATCTCTTCGTGCAGCAATTTTTGCATTTTACTCACTATGTGACCATATCTGTTTTCTTCTTTCTCAAAATATAAGGGGAAAAAATTCTTTAGTATAGTGTATGTATTCAATTTAACTGTTCTTTCTGTCGAGCAATTTTTTTTTCAGTCTCCTTCAATTTGCTTAATTGTTTTGATTCTAGGAGTGTTGCAACCCTCCTTGGAGGGATGGCCTCAGAATGTGAATAATATTAAATAAAATATTTTTTAAAGATGCGATTCAAGATTTGCCACTCTTTATTTGATATACAGGGTGACTAAAAAAACGTCGCCAAATAAGGGTAGGTGAGGCATACGATATGCACTCAAAATCAAATAGGAACATAGGTGCGCAAATGCCATCTGGAGACAGCAGATGGCATTTAAAATAATACAGCGCTGGCCAAAATTGTGGACACTTTTTGAAATTTGCACATTTTTTTCGAATATCTCCTCGAATTTCAATCATATAAAGAATATGTTTTAACTCAGAATTTACATTGAAGATTCGGTCACGAGGGTATTTAGGGGAACAACCAGAAATTGATGAAGTCGAAAAGGGATTCTGGCTCACTCCGTTTCACAGAAATTTGATAATAGTTTGCAACTTTCATCAATTCTTTTGTGTCAAGTGCGCAATATTTACATACATTTTCGTAAAAATTGTACGAATCTTCGGGAAGATATAAAGGTTTTTTTTTTTTAATTTTCCCAAATTTTCTCTCATGTTTTTTGTTCATAACATGCAGAGTTTTTAACCAAATTATACGAAACTTACCGAATACATGACAATATATTAGAGAAGCATAGTATTAAAATTTGAAGTAAATACTTTGAATATTAGAGAAAATATTAGCATTTGTATTAAATAATTTTTTACTGTGCATGTGCGAAACGTAGCGTAATTTTTATTTCATAACTTCAAAGACGCATAGGGCAGATATATAGGGCAACTTTTATAAAAATTTCAGTTAAATACCGTTAAGATTCAACGCTGACCAGCGTTGTGGTAAATGCCATCTACTGCCTCCAGATGGAGTTTGCGCACCCATGTTCCTATGTGATTTTGGACGCTTATCGTATGTCTGACCAACCTTTAAAGTTTGTCCACGTTTTTTTAATCACCCTGTATATGTACAATACGCACTTAAATCTTCATTTTTTTTATTTCAGGCATGCTATTACAAATCCTTAAAACGTCACCCTCTGTCTGAGAGATTTTACTTGTCTTGTCTTAATGATAATATTAAGGCAAGCCAGATGAAAGAGCAGTGATTTTCTTTTTTCTCGTTTGATTAAGTTTACAAAGTATTTGAAAACTGCCTTCCAGTCAATAGTTTAGAAGAGAAAACTCGCAAACATTGCATTCATTCCACAATGGTTTCTTCTCCGATTTTTTTTTCGATTCTTTAATTAATACGAATTAAAAATTAAATACGGATATGTTTATGAGGATGCAGTTTAGGATTCTAAGAAGATGCTGTTGAGCGAAAAGGAAGTAGGGGAGAGTGGGATAAAACCGGGTACCCTTGATTCTGGCAATGTTAGTTCCTCTTTCTAGCGGACAGATACTGAATTACACTCTTTAGATACTGAATTACACTCTTTAGATACTGAATTACACTCTTTAGATACTGAATTACACTCTACTAATCAAGAAAAAGAAACAGTCATAGTGGCGTGTTGCAGCTGTTGAATTCAGTGCTTCTGTGAAGGTGTATTTGTTTTACGACGTCAGCTCTTTAATGTGCGTTTGATTTTAAACTTTCCTTAATAAAAATCATTACAGTTTTAAAACCATTTTTAGCCCAGCTTATTATAGTTTATTAAGGATTTATACCCTATCAAACAATAAGGATTTATTCCAATAATTGCGCTGTTTTATTTCGTTTTCTATAACCTCTGCACTCGGGGTAAAACTGGGTACTCCAAGTGGCGTAAGACCGGGACAGTCTGTATTGATGATTCTTCCGCTGAAGACGATAAAAACACATCAGACGTTGATTGTTGATATTTTAATGATAAATTTTCTAATTTAAATAAAGAAGAATGGTTAATCTAATGTGAAAACTGTCTTAGCTGTGCCCACGAAAGCTGCAGTGGCGCTGAGGAAGGAGACAACTGCTTTGCATGCGAATTTTCTAACTAATACTCTTTAGTTGTCATATAAAATTAAACGATTGCAACTTTTCCTTTGAAAATCGAGTTCTCCTAATTTCCTATAACGTTTACATGGGTACCCGGTTTTTCCCCACTAGTGGGGTAAAACCGAGTAGTTTGGCTTTTTTTATATAAAAATCATTGATAAAAAATTAATGAAACTATGACTTTTATGGAAAATTATATTGTACTCTGATAAACAATGAATATTTTAATAAAATTTGACAAGCTCTCTATCGAATATTTTAGCTCCAGCAGGCCTTCGAACCTTAGTTATCCGGTTTTACCCCACATTCCCCTATAACTTCCGTTAATAAACCACCAACTTGATAATTCGAACTGTGCTTCACCTCTATTGCAAATTAAAAGATCTAAACTGTTTTAGTAAATGATGCAATTTACGTTGTGTTTGCTTATTTATTCTTAACGTTTACTGCCATTCTACTCTAGATGGTGAACATCAAATCCAAAGAAATGTTATAGGAAACATAATTGTAATTGAATACTTTTATTATTTTTGTATCATGTAAGTGATTTACAGTTAGACTGGATCCGACAGACGAAATACTAATAGCGAGGGGAAAAATGGACTGCCTGTTCAGTCTCGCATGTGACTTGAGACAAAAACAATAGATTTAATCTCCGACAAAATGCTTCCTCAGATGATTTTTCAAATAAAGCTGGGTCGCATGTGTGTTATACTAATTCAGAGGTTCCCAACTTGTGGTACGCGTACTCCTGGGGGTACGCGAAGCACTAGTTAGGCGTACGCGAAATCAAAATTGGTGATAGCGGAAACAAAAAAATGAGGGATTTAAAAAGGTTACAGAATTTTGTTCCCCCAAGTGAATACTTGCTATTTAATAACTACATCACTTGAATAGTTAGTTGATTGTAACGAAGTGTAATTTTTAGGCTTTCCTTATAAGTTAATGCGAAATTATTACAATACTGGTTTCATTTGTTTTGGCGTTGAACAAATATTATTGAAAAAATCAAAAATAAAGCCTGCAAATGCTATGAATTCGAGCCATTTGACCGTTAAGCTTTTACCTAAGGCCTTAACTTTACTGATAAAAGACTTCTTCGCATAGACGTATGTGATGGGGTGTTGTGGATAAGACAGTAGGGGGTACGCGAAAATAAAAAGATTAATCAAGGGGTACGCGAGGGGTGAAATGTTGGGAACCCCTGCACTAAATGATAAGAGAGAAAATCTTCAAGCAGCCACTGCAAAAAGAATGCAATCGGTTCAATAATTTCCGAAATGAAAGCAGTCATCTACTGAAGAACTCTGCCAGATTCGAGCCTATAACCTCCTGCTGACTTCATTCATGCTGTATAAATGCTGATTTTGCTTTTCATTCACATATTCCAGGTAATCCAAAACTACCTCATCCTTTCTGAGTATTGAACACAAAATATAAACAACTAAATCTTTAGAACAAACAAATGATAGGTAAAACGCCTAAGGCAAAACAATCATCTATCATTTTTATTTGATCTTACTGGAGGGGAACTGAAGGAGGCAAACATTAGCTTTTTCGTCATCGCGCTATTTGGAGTCTTAATGCGAAAAAGGGAGGCCCAATGTGGATTGATAATAAGCAGTGGACAGCTAATTGAATTAAACGAATTCATTCAATGACCTTTATGCTATTGTTCATTCTATAGCTAGTTGCGCTATTTCTTCCGTTTTCTTTCTGCTGTCTTTAATGGGTTTCCGTCATCAATTACGAGTTCTCGGACAAATAGTAGATTCATTACAATGTAATCCATATCTGATTTACTTGGCTGAAGGATAGCTTTCTTTAAGTTATTTAGCATGCATTTATTGATTTACATATTTATAAGGTTATTAATTGACTTCTATTGGCAGAGTGAATTGATAATGAGATACATTTCGTTTTGCTTAATGGAGGTAGTTAATGAAACAAATTCAGCTTTTAGGCTTATGGATAACTGTAATCAGTCATATATAAATCTTTTTAATTGCTAATACTTAACGTTTAATTGCTTTCATTTCACGAAACTCGTTTTAAACCTTTTTTTTACATATTTAATCCTTTGGAAAACACAACTATTTCTTTCAATAACTCGAATGCTCTTTTTAATTTAAAATCGAAAAAGTTTTGCCATTTTTCTATTCCAATTAATAAAAAAGACTGTTATTTTACACTTAAAATGCTGTAAGACCGGGAGACATATATCGAGATTCACGTCTAATTTTAAAGAAATACCTGAAATGCAGAATTATTGAATAGAATTTTATCCAAAGTTATCGCACAAAAATAACGAAAAATTTGATTGTGACTTAGCAAACCTACTATCAAATAACCTTGGTAGTGAACATCTCTGAATAATATGAATTCGTTGTTCTACTACATTTATCAGCCAGACACACTATTTATTTTGCTTTCCTAATTATAGTTATTTTAAATATCCACAAATCATAATTATTACTATATCCCAGAATTTCAAGATCTTATTTCGAAACGATACGTTGTATCATTAGGTCCATTAAAACACATCCGGTTGTATTCTCATTATTCTTAACCACAATTTCAAGTAGACTTAACTACAAATGACTTAAAAGTTGGTACATTAAAGCAAAGTTTTATCTGCTTTATCGCTTTACCACTATTCTACTTAACATTGTTCCATAATTTTCCGACTATTCTTTTAGCCTATCAGTATTAACTGAAATGAAAATTTGAATTTAATCTATGGTTATTTTCGAGTAATACACAATTACTTATATTGTTGCTATCTAAAGTAAAAGATTTTCGTGTGATGTAATTTTGTAGGCTAAGGTAAGAACTTCATGCATTCCTTGTATTCTTCCTATGGAATAAACTTCGATGAATTTCTTTTAGATAAATCAGATAGATTTTCAACTTCTATGTAATAAATATATTACAAAAAGTTGGATTGGAGAAATTCATTTTAATAATTATGGAGAAAATAAAACTATTGATCGAAAGATTCCAGAGACTAATGGAACTTGATTAAAGATCTTCTCTTATGGAACAGATTATATGAGAAATTTTCTTTCTTATAATACTTATATTTTTTAATACAGCGAATAGCCTCTGTATGCAACGTTTTGCTAAAGTAACATGTTATTTCATACAATTGTCGCTTGATATAACTTACGCTGGTGTTGTCATTTGCTTTGGTATTCAGTCCTACTGTCATCTTTTGGAAATGCAGTAGTAACCGAGAACCAATAACAGAAAGAACCAAAAAGTATTTAAATACTTGAGTAAGGAACTGGGCAATTTTGGAATTCCTCACATGTATGCAAATACAAAATAAAGTTACTTAAAGATTTGATATATGTAAAGAAATATTTTAAGCTATAAATGCATTTAATAATTTCTGAACAATCAATTGTTTATACCGAAGACGTAACCCAAGGCATTTATGTATCCCAAGTGACATATGCCCTTCCGCTGGTATGGCAGCAGAGAGCGGATGTCGTTTTCTTCATCTAAATAACATCTCAAAATTGTGTGGTTATTTAAATTAAACTAGCCCTCGAATAGTTTATAAACGGGATGTTACTGTAACTACACTAAATTAAACCCGAGTGGTTCAAAATAGTTGGTTTAATATTCTTTCAAGGTACCAGGTTTGCAGTTCTTTAATTAAGATGTAAGATGGTAGACATTCTGAACAACAGTTGTTTGAGATCATCTATATTAATACTGAGTTCAGTATTCACAGATGATGCAGCATTCGTAGGGTTGCCATATGTCTGTCACCGTATTTCACTACTCAGTCCCAGTTACAGTTTGCACCGCTTTTGTCCCATCTCAACCAAATTCCTGAATGGGTAGTCATAGAACGTACAATTGCGTATTTGCAAGTAAGAAACATCGATATTGGCAACACTGTGATTCTATTCAACGAGTTTGTATATATAAAAATATTATTTAAAGAAAAATAATACCAACCAAAACTGCGAAGCAACTATGAAATTGAGTATGAAAGACAAATGGTTCAGTGTTTTGAAAGGTACAAAGCATACTGATCAGAAGTCGTGTCTAATAAAGCTATGGGAATATGTATTTGCCATTCCAGCCCACAAAGCAAATGTGAAGAGAACATTTTCCCTAATGGCAATTCAATGGTCGGAAGGAAGAAACAGGTTATCAGTGGAGGCAATTTTAACTTGTCACTATAAATTTTAAAATGACTGACGCCAAATTTTGTAATTACGGGAAAGAAGAAAATGATATAATTAAGAAAGTAAAATCACATTTAAAATAGGACTGGGCTAAAAAGGATTAGCCTTGCATCTTTTTCTATTATTCTACGTGTTCATTTTATTAGATTGCTTTAACTTTATTGATTTTTCATCTGAGTAAAATAAATCATTACTCACTTTTTTTCATGTTTTATTTACTTAGCACTTAAACGTCCCGTATCAAAGCTTGGCAATTAAGGCAACCTTAGGCATTCGGTTTCATCATCTTAAATTGTCAGCGATGATAGTTAACATTATCTCTCAATTTTAAAATCTTTCAACGTCCTCCTGTAACTTGCGCTGAGTTGCGATTCTGACTGTAACCAGAGAAGTCCATGTTTTACTTGCATACTTTGCTCCCCAGAAAATTTTTACCCTCCTCTTTTCCTCACCATAGGGGTCGACTACTTCCGTAGCAAATACCCACCCTCATTCTTACGACAAACCCCTCCCCTTTGTTTATTCACATGGAAAGGGAAGGGGATGAATGACCGATAACCCCTGCATCTCCTCTTTGACCTCTCACCTGAAGTTAAGATTGCGAATGACAGACATAGAACACTGTCAGATATGCCGTAAACATTTGCAAATAGAAAAGAAAAGTAATGCATGCAGGAACTCAGATACATGTATAAGGAACTCGTGTCGTTCAACGAAGCCAGCTCGGTTTTCCAAAATATTTGTGTAATTCTGTATCCTACTGATTAGATTGATTATCTTTCTTTCCAGTCTGTCTCGAGTATATATTTTCCCCTCTTCTTCAACGGCATCACTTTTCGTGAGGCGTGAAATGAAGAATGTGCTGCAAAAAGGTCATCACGTAGTCTTTGGGCGATGATGATGTGTATTAAATATTTTTTATTTCTTTCAATACCATTTTATTTTTTCTTGGGCGTGAGCAAACTATATAACTTATTATTTTCAAGGATTTGATATAAACATTGACCACGGCATCTTGCTGAACTACGAGTGGGAGAAAAAAACTCGTAGTCCTTTTTTACTTTCTCGTATACGAAGTATACAAAGAGAAAGTATTGTAATCGTCAAAAAATTCGAACTCGAGATTTTGATGAATCTTCACGTTTTAGACCTCCGTGAATCCGAAAAACACAATTTTTGAATTATGTCTGTCTGTAAACACAATAACTCGAAAACTATTAGAGCTATGGGGATGTAATTTGGTATGTGATCTTTACACATAATTTGTAGGTTTCTATCAAATTTTGGAGGCCGCGGTGCCTAGTGGTAAGGTCTCGGCTTTAGGGCTGGAGGGCTCCAGGCTTGAAACCCGATTCCACCGAAGATCCGCTGTGTATGGGCCTGCTGCACGCTAAATCATACGTAGTGCCCAAACGTCCTTCCGTTGGTGTGGCGCGGAAGTTTTGAGGTGGGGTGCCAGCTCATGTGTCGTTCTCGTCCTCTGACCGTGGTTCAAAATTACGAGGTCCGTCCCAATATAGCCCTCGTGTTGCTTCAAAACGGGACGTTAATATAACTAAACTTTCAAATTTTGGGACAAAATCCATCAACGGGAAGTTTGTATGTCCACTTTCATGTGGACACTACAACATAAAAATTTGAATAGCTAGATGGATAAAATTTGGTACACAGTTTTATCATCAGAAATGTAGGTCCATATAAAAGTTTGGGCCACAATCCGTCAAAGTGTTGACTGTCTGTCGGTCTGTATAATCGGAAACTTGTGAACACAATAACACATATATATATGAAATTTGGTATGTGGCCTTTATACCTTAATTGTAGATTTGTGTCGAATTTTTGTGTCAATCGGTTAAAAAAAGGCGTTCAAATTGCATGATTAATTTTTCTAATCCAATTCTCCATACGCATGCGTATTGGTAGCGATCTCTGTGCACGCGGAAGCTTTTGAGCGAATTGCATCACTTTGTCCTCGAGCCGGAAAGAGTGGAAGCAGTGTGTGATAAATGCGTTTTAATCGTCACGCATCTCTTTGAATTTGATTCTTTACCTAAATATTTTACAATCACTATAATCTACAATGAAAAACCTTCTCATAGTCGTTGGATTCTGGGTGACAGTAGGTTCGAATTTTTTTATCCACGCGGGGGGAGGGAAAATAGCACCTTTTTGGGGAAGTATACGAGAAAGTTTAGGGGAAACCACTACCGCTGGTCCTGATAGGAAAGCAAAATGGGTTAGTGAGAAGTATTAATTAATGATTAACCAAAAACAAAATTAGCTAAATACATTTAATTGCAAAAGTTTATAAAATTGATGCAAATGAAGATGATTTCTAAATGACTTTTTGTTACGTGTATGGAAGTTTCTGATTGAAATACAGGCAGTGAAAGTTAGTAAGGTGCCGAAGTTTATGTATGCGACCTCATAAGGGATCGGAAAAACTCGTAGTTTAAGGAGCCATAATAGAGAGATGTTCATAGTTTAAAAACTAAGTTGGAGACAGGTAGGAATAAAACAGAACAAAAGCTTGTGATTACAGAAAGCATAAAGAAATAATGCATCGAGAAATTTAATACTCACATGAAATTGCATTCCTTGTTAGAAGAAAAGCAAGCATTTGTGTTGTGAATACCTACATTCTTATTCTACGCAAGTTTAAAATTTGCATATCAACTTAAGATTTATAGTACATGCCTCATCCTATGTAGGGCAAATTATCGAAAATCGAAGAGTGTTGAAATTTCAAGTGTTCCTAATAGTGTGATATATTTAAGTGATAGACGGTGTTATTCACTGATTTTGGTATCAGAATGTAAATAAACTTCAGCATGTTTACGTGAATTCGTTAGAGATAAGGGCCAATTCTGAATTGCATATTACAATAGTTCTCCATTACGATAATCAACCAGGAAACGTCGTGCATTCGGAACTTTTGGAAGCATTTTATCACTTTAATGGATAAAAAGTGTTTTTAAGTTAAAATATTGCATTTTTCATTGCAATTTCGTGATTCAGTTTTTTTTTTTTTTCTAACAGTATGTTTCTCGAAGATGGGAGAGTGGATGCTTGATTTCTTTCGTTTGGCTGAATGGAGCAAAAGAAAATCTTTTTCTTACTTGGCATGATGGATGATTGCATTTTTCGATATTTTACCATAAAATATTTAAAAACAAAAGATTATTTTAACCTTTTTAATAAATATTGCCTTAAATAAAACGCTTTGAAATTTGATGTCGTCTTAAATATGAACATTGCATGCTAACTAAAGAATCTTGTATGTTTGTGGTTTCTCAACACATATAAGCTGAAGTTCTTGTTTTAGAATTTTTTAAAAATTATTTCATTTTTCACGCGATATCTTGCACATGCTAATATTAATAATGAATAAATTGTGCGGGAAAATCTATGTTTTGGTGAAAAAGTGTCGAACCTAAGTGAGGAGAGACTTTGCTTCTTACACACACGCAAAAAAGAAACTTTTTGCAAAGAAAATTCTTATTTTATTATCCTAAATTGAAATAAAGGAATCGGAAGAAAATCAAACGGTGATAACAGAAACCTGCTTTTAATATGTTTAAAAATTAGCCGCTATCATAGAAGCTAGTGGTCTTTTGTTTTCACCATAAAATTTGCACTCTATTGAAGTTGTGCTATGCAGAAAACTTAAAGAAAAGACTTAAGTCTGTGTTGCGAAGCCCTATACATAGATGGAAGTTCAAGATACTGAGCTTTTGTCAACAAACCATAAATCACAGACAACCTACAGATTATATCTTTTATATTTTGTCGAAGTCAAGAACCTGTCAGAATTATTCTTTTATCATTTTTAATAATACTACAACTTTCAAATGAATGGATATTAATGCTTGGTGGTGATTTACTAAGAGGTAACATATAAATGCAATTATGAAATAGAAAATAATTGATACAGATAAAATATCTTGAGTTGATTGGACCATTCTGTTTCCAGTTAATGATATTTTGTGAAGACCTTTAAAAATGGTATTTGTTTTATGAATAAAACACCTTTTGTTCTTCCTTGACAATGAACTTGTTGATACAATCTCCAAATTCAGTGCAAATATCGCTATGGAACAGTGAGGTGATGGATGAATTGGCACTTCGAATCTTTATTATGCCACTTCATTACAGCTGTGAGAAAGGAAACTTTTATTTGCTTTTAAGTGGGCATTTTGTTTTGTTTCTTGGTGCATGATGGCGTTTTGTCTTATTATTATTGATATTTAAGACTTTTTTGCCATGTATACATGAATGTGGTTTTAAAATGTAAATAATATAAACTTGATCTCTCAAGCGAGTTTTGCATCCTTAAATGTATGCCGTTTCATACTTTTTTTTCTACATCAGAATTTTCACCATATGTTTTGTGGATAGAAATCGCTGTAAAAATTGGATATTACGACATGGTAACAATGTAATGCCCACATTTGGATACTCATTCCCGTGTGGCGATGGTTTAATTGTTCTTAGCGTACCTGTAGGTGTAATTTTATACGTTGAATGCATCTCATAAAAAAGTTACTTGTAAGGTTTATTATTTAATTTCAAATTCCGGTGAACTATTTTTTCTAGAGATAAATTAATAAAATGAAAAGAGATATAGGCTGTTCGATTTTATCAGAACAATTTCAATTAAGTGTTTAATACGCCACGCGCCCCTATATTTTCTTGGGGGGGGGGGAGTGATCTTTTTATGTAATACGAAACTAAAACTGTGTGAATTATATTGTCGTCTAAATATGTGTTGTCCCTATTTTCTGGAGAGGATGAAATGTACCTTTCACATTTTTGCATAGAGCAAAAATTCTGTTTAAACTAAAGAAAAAAAACCCACATAACTCTATAACAAATTTAAACAGAAATAACAAGTATATTTTGTTTTGGTATCAACTATTGCCTTCTGACAGACTGATTTTTGTCTGCAGATTTTTATTTTGGCCAACGCACTCACGCTTGTTGAAATAAACTTGGATGAAATCGAATCAAGAGTGAAAATTAGAGCATGGAAGTGTGCTAACTGAACATATTGAAAACTGATTAGAAATAAATGCTAAGAGCATTTATAATGCACACATGATAATGTCATGAATTTAATTTAGTTACATTTACGTCTCCTTTTAAAGTAACATGAGCACTATTTTGGAACGAACTTCGAATTTTCAAACATAGTTAGATGACGAGGACGACACCTGAGCCGACACCCCCTCTCCAAACTTCCGTGCCACACCAGTAGGAAAACATTTTATCCAGGCGGATTTAGCGTGTACCAGGCCGTTTACAAGCGGTTCTTCGGTGGTATCAGATTTTGGACCTGGAGTCCTCCGGCCCCGAACCTGAAATCTTAGCCTAGACCACCACAGCTCATTGTTATGAATAGAATGTCATGTAGAATTCTTTTACAAAAATTAAATCTAGTTATTCTCTTATTAATATAAACTATTTACTAATAAGTATAAAATGGGATGATTAAGAACATTTAATTCAAATAACGGGCATCTTTTAATCCGGGACTCTTTTTCTAAAAGAAACAAAGAGTTAAAAATCAGGATTTTTCTGGCTAATATGGATATCTAATTACTTCATATAGGTAGCAAGTTGGAAAAAGAGCTTGTAGTGTTGCTTTGCTTTATTTAAAGCTAACTATTATAACTACCTTTCTGAAAATAAATCATTTTTAATATAAACAATTTACTTTTAATTTACATCCATTTAATTCATGAACATTTAATTCAAACTGGAGACAAATCCAGAAAATTATTCAAACTGGGACAGACATTCAAATTCGGGAGTGTGCGGTTAATCTGAGGCGTCTGGTCACCACAGTATTTCGCCAAACAGCTTCTGCAGATTCTTACTTATGCTAGAAATTTTAATTTAAATATTCCAGTCTTTAATACATTGCCCACTTTTCTTGTTAGCAGTCTAGCGTTAATTACTTCCTATGTAAACGTACTTTCACTTCCCTTGCATATTTTATTGACAATAAAATTCCCTTACCTTCAACGACGCATGATTAATTGGCGAAAACAAACAAACTACATTAACCGACACTCCAGCAAACGCCACAACAGCCTGCTCCACCAGCTCCAGAAGTCAAAACCGCCGTGTCCAGTTTTCCGTAAGCACAGCACACACACACACGAGCCGGATTGTTATTAATTACTTTCCTTTTTTAATGGGACAGTGGCCCCTCCTATCCACTTGAGCATCGGCCTTCACTGAACGCTGAACTTTAATCGCAGGCCGTGTTGAACCGCCATTGAAAAAGAACCCGACGACTGCAGAGTAATCACTTGACAGAAGAAATCGTCTGCCAAAATAAAAACCAGCGAAGAGATGAGTTGCACCTGAGGGCGATGTGATGAGGTGAATTGATGAGTTCATATTTGTGGATATGAGTTATGAAGGGTCATATCAGAGCGTTCTGGTATGCTTCCGGAGTTGCTGGATGTTATTTGGTTTGAAATTCAAGAAATGATAAAACATCATGTCGTGCCTTGTGTTTCTTAGCTATTATTTATGACCATTGAGAGGAAGTGGCAATACTTACTTTTAGAATTGTTGATGTTTATGGGCTCTGAGTTGAATTTTAAATTCTTTGTAGGTGCATTTATTTCCTCAGGCAACAAATTCTGAATATATATATCAAGAAATATACACCTTGTCTTATTCATATACATTTATAACTAAAATTTACGACTGGGTTTCTGACAGTTAATTTTAGATAACGAAAAGAATATTAGATTAGAAAAGTTTGCTATTATTAAGAAACACAATGCACTTATAATTTTACCTGAGGAGGAATGCGTTTGCTGATTCTGATGCTAGATACATATCTATTGTTAAACTTTTCTTATGTTCCAAAAAATAGTGCATATTTTATTTCCTAAGAATAAATTCTTGCGAAGTTTTATTGAATGTGGAACCAGTTTTAGGATTTTCATTGCTAACTTATTGTAGAGAAAACACATGAATAGAATTCTTAATGTGTAATCCATCTTGCCAACAAATCTTAAAAGAGGAATTCACATGTTTTCTAAGAAAGAAAAAAATTACCATATAAAATGAAATAAGATTTGTGTGATGGGTCAATTTTAGTGCAGTAAAATCTCTTTAGCACGTCATTCAAGAAACAGTTTCAAAATGGCGTACTAAAAAAAAATTGTTTTAAAAAAGTCTAAACAATTATTATTCATATCAGAGGTTCTCAACTTCTGGTACGCGTATCCCTCCGGGTACAAAAAAATCTATGTCGGTAATGGCGGACACAAGAAAACATAAGGGATTTAATAAAGTTAAGAATTTTGTTTCCTCAAGTTCGTTTGAAAAGTAAAAGTGAAAGTTGTCAAGTCTAAAGCCTACGTTCAAAATTAGAAAAAAGAAAGATAAAGGATACCTGGTAAATAATTGATATATTGTCTGCAGTAGCCCCGATTATGCTAGAATCTTCAATGTTTTCGCAAAATATGTAACTTCACTGTTGTGTGCTTTTTATTTTATCTTCTAGTTTAGATTTATTAATTAAGCTTATTAATTTGAGTCATTTGGCTCTTCAGCTTAACTAAGCCTTCAGCGTTATTGATAAAAACTTCTTTGCATTGACACATGGTTGGAGTAGGGGTATGACAGTAGGAGGTACGCGAAAATAAAAGGAAAAATCAATAGGTGCGCGAGGGAAACCAGGGGGTATGATCTCCCCTAAACTTTCTCGTATACTCTCTAACACGTGTGGAGAAAATTGAGGCAAAAGTCAGTGAAACGCACCAACCTTCCCAAAACAGGTGGAGAAAAAATAAGCAAAACGGCATGATCACGAGTTTCCCTTGGTGCGCACCAAGGCGAAAGGCAGGTACTCGCCAATACGCAATATGGCCTTGCGTAACAAAAAGAAAATTGAATGGGCAATTTGTACGCCTTTTTTTTAACCGATTGAAACAAATATTGGGCATGCATCTACAATTAATGTTAGCAGACCTCTTACCAATTTTTATTTATCTAATTCATAGGGTTTAGGAGTTAGCGTTTTAAAAAATATGTAGTTATACAGGCGGGCAGACAGTCAATCCTTTGACTCATTTGGTCCAAAATTCGAGACGGACCTACATTCTTGATGATAAAGCATTGTACAAAATTTTATCCGCCTAACTATTTAAGTTTTTGAGTTATGGTTTTCACATGAACACAGACACATTTTATACAAACCTACAAATTATGAATAAAGATCACATACCAAATTTCATCCCTCTAGCTCTAACCGTTTTTGAGTTCTCGTGTTCACAGGCATACAGACAGAATTCCAAAATTGTTTTTTCTGACTCAGGGAGGTCGAAAACGTGGCGATTCGTCAAAATATCGAGTTCGAATTTTTTGCCTCTTTGTATATTTCGTATTCGAGAAAGTAAAAAGGTTGGGTACCCCTGATGTGTGTGAAAAAATGTTTTGCGCTAAATCCTACAAAAGTACATGATACTTTTTAAAAGATGATTTTTTAAAGATGATTACATCTTTCTCCTTGTAATCTTTTACATCAAATATTGCATTACTTTATTTCGAACGCTTAACAATAATTCTACGGAGGGCACATTTCAAATAATAAATGAATAAAATTTATCATATTTATGTATTGTTTTTTTCTAAACAGATATCAGAGCATGAATTTGACGCCTAGGCATTTTGAGGCAAAGTATGAAATATGAGAATTATTTGAATATATTACATATTTTCCCTAGGTAATGTATGTAATACCTAGGCATTCTGTAGAATGACAAATGCTATTTAGGCAAAGTAAGAAATGAAGGTCATGATAAGGTATTTATTTAAAACACGTGCATTCTACAGAAATACAAATGTTATTTAGAAAAATTAATAAAATAGTGCCATTAAAAATATTTTATTTAAAATACGTAAAGGAAAATTAAAGTCGTACAAAACAAAGCTTGTGCCTTTCTTATTGAAGAACACAAAATAAAATATGAACCTATTTTAAATTGCACTAAATTTTCTTCTTTATAAAATCGAACCTGCGATGTATATAATACTTTGCCAGTTTGTCATTTGGCATTGTATGGAATGCCTAGGAAATGTGTGAAATATTAATCGTTTAATACTTTGCCTAAAAATGCATAGAAAATGTTTGAAATATTAATCGTTTAATACTTTGCCTAAACATGCCTAGAAAATGTGTGAAATATTAATCGTTTAATACTTTGCCTAA
>BGPR01000702.1:109094-144231 GCA_013235015.1 Araneus ventricosus
AAAAATGCCTAGAAAATGTGTGAAATATTAATCGTTTAATACTTTGCGTAAACATGCCTAGAAAATGTGTGAAATATAAACCTTTTAATGCTTTGGCTAAAAATGCCTAGGGATTCTATAGAATGTCGGAATTGAAACTTTGCCAGTAACAGACGTAAAAAATAGTTTAACCTTTGTTAAAAACCATATAAGATCTCTGTAACTAAGGTTTTTACGATAATGATTTTCATCAACATGCCGGAGAGTCTGCTCTATATCATTACTGTTCTTAATAAGATAGTTGAAGCTGTTCTTGCTATAAACAAATGTTGGCCTGTGCAGGATTAAATTTTTATTACCATTTCACATGCCGCCATTCATAAATTATGCATATCTAAAACTGATTATGTCAACAAACTCTTTCATTCTAGGTCACTAATGACAGAAGATTTATAGCAATCTTCTACTCTCACATTAATAAAAAGAATTCTGATCACCTCAAGCTAAAACGAGTTCATTTTGCTATTCTTTAAACATGTGACATAATGAATAAATGAATGTAAAGTCATGCAAAATTCTTAATAGTTTGTTTTGTTTTATATAGTTTTCAGCTTTTGAGAGAACTTTAAATATGAAAAAGATATTTTCTTTTCTTTGAAAAAAAGAGCTGTTTCATTTAATTACCAAATAAATAAACTGGACATATATGCAAAATTCTTATTTATTGAATATAAGCAATTTAAAAGGTAATCACTTACTGGAAAGACTTATGCAGTAGTTTGCATAGAAATTATTGGTAGAAAGCATATTCATTTTCATTAGATTTCTTGTTTAATCAACTCCTTGTCTGCTTCTTTTTTTGTAGATAGGATTTGTGTATTAGTCTTTTAAAATGCTAGCCGTAGTTAAATGCTTTATTCCCTTAGAATCATGCTACTAAATCATCTTCTGTAAAGCAAAAGATTTTCTAATGAAAATTTCGTATGGAAATTAATCTTTAGGAAGATAGTGACTGTTAGTTAAAAAAAATAATAATAATGGAAATACGTAATAATCTATCAGTATCAGAATTTCAATTTCCAGCGATTAATATCACGTTTAATGGTTTTTAAGCTGTGACAAGTTAAATTATGTTGCTTTTACACGAATGCTTCTTGAGTGACCTCAAGCACATTTTGCATGCTGTTCTGTAATTTTAAAAAATTCCTATTTTTCTGTTACCTACGGATATGTAATTGCTAAAACTTAAAATATAACTCCTTTCAGTTTTCCCAAAAACAATTTGATCAGAATACGGTCCTCTCCCTTTGGTTGCCAATAAAATCACTAAATGTAAATGAAAAATTCTATTAATATATCTATTCGATTCGATTCTATTAATATATATATATATATATATATATATATATATATATATATATATATATATATATATATATATATATATAATTCTATTATTATATTAATATATAACGGAAGAAACTTAAAACTTTTCAAACTTGCGATGCCGTTCAAACCGGGGGGGAAAAAACTTTTTACTTTCTCGTATACGAATTATACAAAGAAAAAGTATTGTAATCGTCAAAACATTCAAACTCGAGATTTTGATGAATCTCCACGTTTTAGATCTCCGTGAGTCTGAAAAACACAATTTTAGAATTATATCTGTCTATCTGTGAACACGATAACTCAAAAACGGCTAGAGCTAGAGGGATGAAATTTGGAACGTGTTCTTTACACATAATTTGTAGATTTCTATCCAGTTTTGGGCAAAATCTGCCAACGGGAAGTCTGTCTGTCCGTGTTCATGTGAACACGATAACTCAAAAACTTAAATAGCTAGATAGATAAAATTTGGTACACAATTTTATCATTAGGAATGCAGGTGCGTATCAAATTTTGGACCAAATCCATCGTAGGGTTGACTGTCTGTGGGTCTCTATAATCGTGTCTATACTAATATCATACTTGTGACCCCGATAACTCCTAAACGCTATGACTTAGATGAGGTCTGCTAACATTAACTGTAGGTCCGTGCCCAATTTTGAGTCAATTGGTTGAAAAAGGAGTTCAAATTACACATTCGGTTTCTTCACCATTTTACGACGCAAAAAAAGGCCCGACCGACTTGTGCGTTTTCCCCCACCTGTGTTAGAGAATGGCACATGTTACTGGCGATTGGTGTATTTTTCCCCCATCCGTGTTAGGGCGGATGGCATAAAAACCAGGGCGGATACGAGAAAGTTTGGGGGAGACCACTCCCGCTGGTTTTATATTCCAAGCATACACAGAAATTCGAAAGAAAATAAAATACACCTATGAAACATCAAGATTTTCCAATTATTAAAAACCATTTAAAATATTTAATTGAAGATTGTTATCTTATCAATTCGTTTGAAATGATTTAAGGGTGGTCTTCTTATTTATCTTTTCTTACTAATGTTAAAGAATTTAATAGAATCTCATGCTCCATACCGGTACAAGCAGTTCAATAATCTCTGCTTTTAAGCATTTCAACTGTTCATAAATTGACAAATTGTCTTAGTGGATCTTTTGAAATAAAGTATTTAACGCTAAAAAAACAAAAACAAAAAACGCTACTTTAAAAAAAATTCTACCGATGCGCGTTTCTTTCTCCGAGTAAATGCATCATAACCCTGTTTCGACCGGATTTTTTCAAAAGTCCGTGATAGACAAACGGTTAATTATAATTTCCATGTCTGAAATGAATGTTATTTTAAAGTATACATGTTAACACAAAAAAGTATGCATGTAACGTACTGTATACTTTTTAGCAAATGTTTTTACTCTTTTTAATGATATTTATAGATTTGCTTTTTTTTTAGTTATCTTTGGTGTCAATGGCAACTGATCAAACGGAACTGGAAGTCAGTCTACAGAAACTAAATGACCTTTGCCACAGACCTTATATGGTAAGAGAAACTCATGTTATTTGCGCATGCTCCTGAAACAGTTTTTTTATCTACGTAATACAATTAATTTTAAACTATACTGATGAACATTTTCACAGTATTATTCGACGTGATTGACATTTTTATCACTTATTTTTCAGGTGTCTTTTATACTACTACAACTGTAAGAATTTAAAGCGATGATAATAAATTTAGGAAACGTCTTGTAACTTAAAATGTTTTTCCATAAGAATAAAGTCTCTCAATTATTGAGTTTAATATTAAAGGCTTTGAACTCACAAAATAAAAAAATCATTCATTGTAGTAAAGAACGATTCTAAATGGTAAATGAATTCTTTATTTGAAATACTCTCCTTTTCTTATTTTTTCTCAATAAATAATTTTTCTTAATATCTATACCAGACTCATGTTTTAGAGATATTCGGCAATACTGGAATTCTAGCATTTTTAGGGACTACATTTTTTTAGGAGATTTAGGACTTGGTTCACTATTTATCTGATACAAGTGTGATAAAAACTTAATTGTTTTCTAAGAATTGTGTTTATACTTCCTTTATTATTTGAGATATATTCTAGCATAATAAATTCACTTATTTATCGTAAATTTATTTAATTAAAAAATATATATGAATTTAAATATTGAAGACATTATGATCCGAAAGCTTTTCATATTAACACTTAATGAAGACGTTTCTTTGCTTTTTATTTTATTGGAACGGCAAGCTTTCGGAAACCAAAATCCTGAAAAAGAAATTGTACATCCTCCATCAAACACTTCTGTTTTGGTATTCTCCGAATAGTTAGTTGATATGTAACGAAGTGCATCACATATTCATTTATTTCCTGTCATGTAGATACAATTTTTGGACAATCTAATTTCACCTTTTTAAGACAAAAATAATGACCACTTGAAGAGTTTAGTTTAGATATATTAACTTCCCGTTTTGAAGCAACACGAGGGCTATTTTGGGACGGACCTCGTAATTTTGAACCACGGACAGATAACGAGGACGACACCTGAGCTGTCAACCCCTTCTCTAAACTTCCACGCCACACCAACGGGAGAACGTTTGGGCACCATATATGATTTAGCGTGCAACAGGCCCCATACACGGCGGATCTTCAGTGGAACCTTCCGGTCCCGAAGCCGAGATCTTACCACTAGGCCATCGCGGCTCTACCATTTGAAAAGAATTGAGGGCCCAGGAGCCATTGAACCCAGGGACAGATTTCCCATAGGGCCAACCTAGGCCATGGCCTAGGGCGCAACAATCGGAGGGGGAAAATAAAATAAAAAAGAAATTACAATAAAACATTTACGAACTTCAGTATTATTTTGGAAAGACCGTACAAAACATTGTTTTTAAGCACATTCATACACATTAAATAAACTTGTTGCACATTCACGTCGCCTTTCTCTGTAGTTGCGGTGAATGCACCAGGGGAGAGGGAGCAGAACTAAGTGCTTTGACCTAGGGCGTAGAAATGTATAAATCCGGCCTTGCAGATACCAATAATAATTCGGCTATTATATAATTTGGTATTCTATGTTGTCTTTCATTGGTTAAAGTAGGTAGCTTCCCATTCATTCGACTTACAATCAGTTTAAACTGGCAGCTTGACTTGATTACTCTATAACTAACGAATCCCAATGATTGATCTTTACAAGACGTGAATGTCTTTTCTTGATTGGGATCATGTTCTGTCGGTCCGGGAATGAAAAATCGATGATTCCCTCCACCAAATGTATGCAGAATGTATCTCAACAATAAACTCAATTGCTTCTTGCAACGCTCAGTCAGAAGAGCCCGTGAACCCGCAGCAGACTTCCTGCGCTAACCAACTAACAGACAAGGTTGCAAGTAGTTCCTTTTTCATCTCCTATTGACCCTGTCAGCCGCTCGAGTGAATATCCCTGCCGGGCCATCAATAACCCCCTTTGGATACTCGTGCCTGACAGCGGCTTCACCTTATTTGTCACATCGCAGCAGGCCTGGTGATGATCTGGAACCTTTGGCGCTGCTGGAACTCATCTTTTTGGCGGGCAGAGTAAGAAATGGAATGTCCTGATGCAGTCTCCAGCGCTGAGAAGAGCCATTTACACTGGAAGTGATTCTGACCATGGAAATGTATTTTAATATTTCACAAGAGCGTGACTGTGGCGACGAAAACAAACTTTTAATGGGTATTCATTCTGTCCTCTCTCCAGGATTTGGAAAGGACTGAGGATGTTATATTTTTATAATTTTTCAAATTGAATATGAGTATGTCTCTAATTTATTCTCTGTTTTATTCTAATAATCATTTTTTGGTCGAAGTTTTGTTTCGGTAAATATGCGCGATGCTCTACGAACTTTTATCTTTTCTTTCAAAACAGGGTTTCCCCCACTCCCAATTCTTTTTCAGTAGAAAAAGAAAATCATTTTGGAGAATGTATTTATGTAATAAAAATCAAAAGGCAATTTAATAATTAGCTGGAGTAAATTTCGATTTTTCATGAGGATATATTTCCAACACTTCAGGTTGAAGCAAATTATCTTAATCCATTTCGGCTACAGCAAAGGATAAAACAATGCTGCATGTTCTCCTATGCATATAAGATTACAACATTTCATGTACTGAAGAAATATCTATTAGTATGTTAGTCGCCGCGACTCACATCTGAAATTCGAAGCATCTATCTAATTTGATGACTCCTTCTCTGCTATCCCTTTACTCCAGTGGAGAAAGAAGTCATCTGATTAGATAGTAGGTATGCATCATACCCTCCGGATGGAAGCATCGATGTACGAGAAAGTGTATTTATGTATATATATATAAAGAAAATAGAGTACGAGAACATTTCACGGGCCCTCAGCACTATCCTGACAATGGACTCGTCTCCGGGACCAGGGGCGAGGTGTCCCGTAATCAAGAAGAAGAAGTAGGTATGCATCGTATTTGATCGCCGTGTGAAGCGTATTCGATTCACGTGGCGATTAATGTATTAAGGATATATCATTTCAAGTACTGAATCCTAATAGAAAATCCATGAAATTATATCCGAATCCCGCTCTGAGCAAAACTATATAATGAATTCGAAAGTACGTTAGTCTGTTGAATGTAATGAATTAGGTAACAATTATATAACTATCTAAAATTTTGATATTTTTAAAGTGCATAGCCGATTTAATGTAGTACGTTATAAGACATAAAATGAATTTCGTAAATTAAAATTGCACTTATTTGCTTTTTTAGATGCTTTATGTAAGAACTCCCGAATTTACGAATATTTTGGTATTCTGTATGAGTTTGTAAAAACGCGAGTCCACTATAGTTGATTACTTTCTACCCGTGGTGAAGACGACGGAATGCAACTGTGTTTCAAAACAATGCTCAAAACGAGAATGAAAAGCTGGCTTAAATGTTTTTCTTTGTTTTCTTCTTTCTTCTGGGGTAGGAGGCAGAAGGGAGGCACATAATTTTCCCTCTCAAGACAGAGGTACAGAGCCCCTACTTACGCATTTCGGTCACGTGTTCCCACTAAAATAGCAAATATAATACACGTATAAATAAATCTAACGTTGTTCCAGGAACGTTTTGTTGGGAAAACGAGCAAATAGTGACAGGATTAAAGTGACTGAAAGAGGCAGTTTTTGTCGAAAGCGTGTTGCGCAAAAAATTATGTGGGATTTTGTGACTCTTTTTCAGAGATTATTGGTATTGGAATAATAATGTTGCCTTTAATATGCATGTCATAGGATAATTTTATTATATTGTTTTAGAAATGCTTTCCTTATTCTTTTTACATTACATGGATAGATTCTTTTTAAATCTCGTGTCAAATTTCTTGCTGGTACAGTTAGTATAGTTTATTGCCTTCTTATTGTCTTGCGCGTGGGTTTTGAGCTATGTTCGCATTAGGGATGTAACAAATATTCGGCAACTATTAGGTATGCGGCCTGGCCGAATACTAAACAGATATTCGACCGAATAAGTTCATATATAATGATTTTTTTTTAAATGTGCTTTTAAATATATTTAATAATAAAATATTTCAGAATTGCACTTCAGTACATTTATTACCAAACATATATCCTAACATTTACTCTATTTTAAGTTGTATCGTTCATAAGTATTTAAAAATGTCACATATCATTTATCATTGTAAATACTGAAATTATGACGCAAATACAATAATTTTTCAGCATTTCTAGGAAGAAGCCTCTTCCGTTTGGTTTCATTTTATGGCCTGCTTCAGAAAATAAACTCTCATTATATACCTTGCTTGCAGGAGCTGAAAGATATTTTCTTGCTTAATTTGCAAATTTTGGATATTTTTCCGCATTTTTTCCCTACCAGTTAAGAGGACACTCCATCCTAGCTATTAGAAGTTCTTTATCAAAATGCCAATATGCTTCTAATAATTTTAATTTATCCACTTAATTTTCTTTGTCATTGTCATGCTCTGCGATGATGATTTTTATTTCTCTGAAGCAATCACAAAATGAAAAGGGTTTCTCATTTCTTATTATCGGAATTAAGGTATTTTAAAATATCACAAAAATGCAAGGTGTTAACATTTTTTTAAATGTACAAACAAAAAATATTCAATTTTATTAATCTTTAATTTTTTTATTCAAAATTTGAGAAATATTTTATTTATAATCAAAAGTGAAGTGTTTTTAAAAAGTGGATATTCGGCCTGAAATTTGGCCTAATACCGAATATTCGGACAAATCACTATTCGTTACATCCCTAGTTCGCATTGATATCAAACGCAAGTGTTACGACATTCGTTATAAAGAGCTTTTGTTGACTTATAATGCATTTAATCTAATACCACTTAGTAAGGTTACGTTTGAAAATGGGAAATGTGTTTACTGTTTTTAATACATGTTCAATTTTATAAAACACAAAAGAATATAAAGACGTCGTGTGAAAAATAATCCTAAGAATAAACGTCGACCTTTGTATTTGTTTGCACTATATATCAACATTATTTTTGAAACATAAATATTGCATTTTTTTCCGTTTTATGAGAACTAGTTACACACTTATTTTATTATAATGACTTTATTTTCGTACCTTTGCTCTGAAATTTAATATATTTTTCTTTGGAAAGAATATTTCTTTCATTCACTAGTAAAGCAACAGTAATTGAAACATCTTTAGAAGCTGTCTGCTTCTGCCAAGATTGGTCTTTCGCCCATATTACGATCCATTGATCTTCTGTGACGATTGTACATTTGCTAACAAAAAGTTAAAAGCACTTCAATGACTCCATTTATACGATCAGATTTATGAAATGACGCAACAATGTTCAATCAGCTATGAGCTGGGTGTTGATTTTGGATCGAGACATGAATGAACCTGATTTTTGAATTCCTGACCGGCTCGAGCCGAAAATATCCTTTTCATCTCAACTGAACAAAAGTAAAATGTTATCTGTTTGATTACATAGAAAAATTCATCCACAAATAAACTTCTCACATATATTTCTGTAAAAAAATAATTAATTAAAAATAAATATGTAATGATAAAACGAATAAAATAAAATAATACGCTACTTTCTTCAATTTGACTAGCCCCTTAAGTGGTTTGTTTTCTCAACTATCTAATTAGATGGCACCTTCTATTTTGGAAATGCGTTGTCAATTTGATTTAATTGTGAACCTAAAGGAAAGTTTAAATGTTTACGTATTCCACGTAATTTTTGTATCGAATTGTAACGTCTGTGAATGACTTTGTTTCAGTTTATAAGTTTAAAATTGTGGTAATTCGATTTCCGGGCATACTATTTAAGGGGCTAGATAACTTATAAAAATACAATATTTTGAGATTATATAATGATTTTTTTTAAAATATTTTATGCAATATTTTATGAAATTATTATATTATTATTATGAATATATTATTTTGAGGAAATATTTTTTAAATAAATTTCATCTGAGTTCTTAGCTCTGGGAATCGGCAGTATTGAAAACCGCCGGCTTTACTGGAACGCAAGGTAGTTAGGTTTGAGACATGCAGTCTGATTTTGCGTCCATTTGGAGTGACCATCTTGTCTCTAAACTCATAGAACCTCTTCCTGCCCAGTGACAAAACTCTTTCATTTTATGAAGCACAGTGCTGAAAACCTATCGACGTGGTGTGAAAGTATTGTTCAAAACAAAAGATCAGTGGCACAACTCATGAATATTATGAAGATCCTACATGAACGAGGGCTTGATATCATCATTGATTGAGAAAGACTTTTCTGGCTTCCACCAGCCATTAAGACATTCATCGCAGACTTTTTCTGTATACTTTGTGTGTCAACTGTTGTTGTTTATAACCTTAATTTTTTATCTCCTTTCTGTAATTCTTAATTACGCTGAGAGGGTTTTGTATAACCGTAAACCATATCTTGTCTGTTCCTTCTCGGTGGATTAATAATAATAATACTAGAAACTCTTTTTTAAAAAATACTATGTCTGGAAGCTTAAAAGATTAAACTTAACTGAAGAGTCGCAATTCAGATGCTATGAAGAAATAAACACAATAACTGTAAAGTTATACCTGAAAAGGTATTCGGATCATCCATTATGACCAACTCAAAGATAGACGTCTTCCACTTTAAAAACAAATTCAAAACGCCAATAGGAAACGTGATCCACCCGTGAAGAATGAATTCCTGCGCATCACTCAAAGGTGTAATCTTTCACCTTGTCGATAATTCTTCAAATAAGATTAATTTATATTTAGCCTTTACCTCTTACCGATCGAAAGGGTAAAAGAAGATAAGGAAACGACATCCATTTGCTTATCTTATCAATCACCTTCTGCCTTACCAAGGCTTTTTTTTTTCTTTTTGTATACTGCAATCACAAAGGTGAACAGCAGAGATTTAAATTGTTCAACTCACTCGACAACATTTGGAAAAGATTTGTTACAATAGATAAATTGCATCTTCAGTTTTATAGAAGTGTTGAATTACTCGACTCGTAGGCTGTTGGGTTATCAAAGCATAATGTCAGATGTATCAGTTTGTTATATGAGTGTGTAGAATCACTCTGTAAAATAGTTATTTTATACTTCATGTACTATTGATTCACCTCAGAATATTTTCAAATTTTAAATTACTTTATCGATTTAAGGTAAAATGATTAACTGTCAAGTTGCATTACTTTAGATTTCTGTACCACTATGAAAAAAAGAAGCTCGACAGCTTAAAAGTAACATTCAAAAATATAGTTTCATATTTCTGATATGAAATATTTGTTCGAAATTGGTCAGTTCAAAGGTTTGGCTTATTCTTAGTAGAAATTTAAAACAACGTAGTGCTTCGAACTACAAATGGGTGTGACTATTTGTGCCTGGTTGTAGGTAAAATAATTTTGTAACGCTAACTATGTAACAATGCAGTAATGTTAGTCGTTAAATTAATTTAGTAATTTTGTGTGTATACTTTTTGGTAAATAATTTTGTAAATTGTTTTTGGTTGTCCGGTTTGTGATTAGATACATGTCGTTTTTCTTTTATTTATTTATTTATTTTTTGGAATTCTTTTAAATAAAAACCAGTAGAACTTTGGTAATGTCTCGGCAATCGCTGTTTTGTTGATTTTGTTTTTAGTAACATATGTTAAATGAAACCCACTCTGTAATAGAAGAATAGTGGCGGTAAGAGAATTCTAATAATGCACTTCAGGCATTCCAAAGTGGCCTCTGTAGCTAAATAATGTTCTAAGTTATAACCAACGTAAATAACACTATCTTAAAGGGCATGTGTTACTAATATTCAAACAATATGTCCCATTTTTGCTGATGATAAAAATATTTTTAATGAGAATCTGAAAATGCAATTTCCTACAGCATTATATGTGAACGGAAATGTACAACATCTGCATCAAATTACAGCATTACACGCACGAGTTGCAAAAAATCGTTTTACGTCCCAGCAATTAAGAAGACTTGCATGGCATTGGTTCTTCACTGTTCAACAAGAAGCAGTCACCGGCCTCCCATGTTCTGGTGCACCTATCAACTGTCTCTCCCCCTTTCCAAACTCAATAAATAGCTCAACTTCTCTCCATTACGTTTCCCTATATGAGCAAACCAGATGGGCTCTTCTATCCGAGTTGACAGATGTTGATAAATACCTTGCTTCCTCTGGAATCTCGTTTCTTGGGTATCTCTTCATATAACCGTCTTTCCCTCTTCTTTTTTTTCTGGAGAAGCTGCCTTTCTTCCCCTTTTGCAGGCCGTATCATTACCATCCTTCGCCTTTCCGGCATTACTGGGTATGACATCTGGGATCACATATCACTGGAGTTCCGTGACATTGTTTGACGAGTGACGGAAATCTCGTTAGGATTGTAGAGGATTATGAGATTCTTGTTAAGGGTGCCCGATTTTTCCGGGGGATTTTTAAAATTTGCCCTTAAAATGGTCTATACAATGTTACAGAAAGAGAAAATATTGCAATAGTCCAGAAGTTCGACCTCGTTATTTCGATGGATCTTGCGTTGTAGGCTTCCCCGAGTTCGAAAAAAAAAAAAAAAAAACATCTCTGGAATTACACAGTGTCTATCTGTCTATCTGTGAACACAGCAATTCAAAAACAAAATTTGGCATATCGTTTTATTACTCGAATAGTACATATATGTCAAATTTTCTACCAAATTCATCATTGTATTGACTATCTGCCGGTGTGCAAGTTCTTGTGCAAACGCGAATTCGTGTGTATGCGCATTTGTGTCAATACGATTATTATTGATATTACGGCGATTTTAAAATTATTGATGAATTAGAATTATTATTGATATTTACAAAATTCTATTTTGATTTTTTTTTGTAATTTTCTGTTGTTATATGTGAACTTCCCATGCCAAAAAAATATTTTTTTTTTATTTTGAAATTTAAAAAAATCGTGCATTGAATGGTTAACGAATGTATTCAAGAGCAAATCCGAAAGATAACAGCTACGTTAGCTGAATTTTATGATTGCTTGTGTGTAAGATTTGAATTCTATTCATGATCGTATCAATGTTCCAAACGTTCTCGGAAATCATAGGAACAAATGGATTTCTGCTGTGAGATTGAAAAAAAAAGAATTATACATGGTGGATGATAACTTTCTTCACATGAAATGCAGTGAAATTTTCTCCAAACTACTATTATGATCCAAAGAAGAAGAAGATGAAAAAGAGAGAATCAGTAAAATCAGTTTAAAATAGGCTAAGCAAACCAAGTCTCGATCATGTATTTATTAGTGGGTAGATGCGTTCTATTTGTAATTAGTTAAGAGTTATATCTTCGGTAGAAATTTTCGTACACTTAATTTGTTATTACGTGATATGAATGATAATATTCAAGTCACGAATAACAATATTCAAGTCCACAATTAGATACTCACGATAATGACTTTCGTTTACGTTCAAATATCCAATTCGATTTGATGTCTAAATATTGATGAATCAGAATTATTTATTGGAAAGGAAAACATTTCAGCGAAATTATTGTAAGGAAGATGAATTACAAATTTCTCTGTTTGCTGAACATTAACAGATGAGTTACAGATACGAATATATATAAATAAATTGATAGACTATGTTCGAAATGTATGTATTAAAAAAACAGTGCATGCAATTGATGTAATCTGTTTAATACTGCTGAGATAAAAAAAAATGTATGCATTTTTCGAATTAATGAGTTTTATTATGTATACGGAGATTCATGGCTTAAATAGTTTATTTCATTAAATAAAAATCTTGAAATTTGCAAATTGCATGCATAGTGCATGAACTTTTAATTCGCTGTTTAGAACTCTATATATCCATAAGAGATGATAAAGCCACGAAAACGGCGGAAAATTTTAAGATTTTAAAAAATCATTTACAAATTCTTAATCTATGAAAAAATATATAAATTTCTTTTTGGTAATTAAAGGAAACATTATCAGCTCTATTTCATTAAATACTCTTGAAAGTTTTCACCTGAAAAAAGGAGTATAAAAATATAAGAAATCTGAAAACCTCTTTGAAAGACAAAGGTGTAAATGAACTTACATTTCTTAATTTCTTAATAATCATCTGCCTTAATTTGTTTTTTAAATATATATATATAAGTGTAAAAGAATTTTAGAAACACATGAATAAATAAATTGAAACATAAGATATACCCCCCATGTGCATTAAAGTTTTACAGCAATTTAGAGTCACTTTCAATTTATTTCTTAAACAGTGCATTATTTCGCTTCCTTATTTAAAAACGTGCACATCACGTTCCATTGAACCAATATCATTCACGAAAGCAATCTTTCGACTTCATTAAAAGCAATGTAAATGCACAGCCCACTTCATTTTTCACAAGTGCGATGCTGAGAGCTGATTTATCTGTCAGCGCGGTTATTAATTCCTCTCCCCTTTATCCGGAGATGCGTTTTATGGCTTTTTCTGCCTATATTTCTGTTTCCGAACGAGCATTTACTGTTGCTTAATGAAAATAAGTTGTCCCTATTTCGCGGAGTCCCAGCTCATCTCTCATCCTCGGAACCCATAACGACAGAGCCCTCTGCGACACGGAGTCGCCTTCACTAAAATTAGCCAAAATGAGAAGGGTGTGATGTGAAACACACATGCTTGTTGATGCCACTCGCAAGAGAATGCACTCTGAGAACTCTCATCGCCCGTGTTTTCGCGCACTCTCATTCTGCGGATGTTGGAATGACAGCTTTGACCATTGCTGATATCTTATCTAGGCTGGATTATTAAATAGGCGAAGTAGTCAACTGCCTAGGAGCGGGCCTCAGAACTTTGGGGGACCCCAAAGCCTTGAGATTTTCCTTGCAATACTTTCAAAATACTTTCATTTTATGCTTTCATTTAATTTACAAAGGCCTTGCACTCGAACTTATTCAAATTAAAACCAAGTATCGTTTAAATTTTAAAAACATTCCAAATTAATTACTATTCTGCAAGTTTCATACTATGTTATTTTATAATTCTAAAAAATATTTGTACACAATTTTAAAAATATCAGATACAGTGAAACCTCTTCGAACGGCCACCCCTGCATAGCGGCCACCCCTCTTAACGGCCAATTTTTTGTGGCACGGATTTTTCGGCCCATAGACCTTATGTTAAAATAACCCCTAGCAACGGCCACCCAACCCCTCTGAACGGCCGCCGGGTGGGTTCGCCCATCCCATTTAACAAACGCATCGGTTAGAGATTTACTTTTTAAACTGAAAAACGAAATGAAAATATGGTTTTTTTCCGAGAAGGGTAAAAACTTAAAACTGTCACGAATTGTATTCTTTTTTCAAAAAATGTAAAAAATTATTAAATAAAGTACTATTTTCTCTTTAGATAAGTCTCAAAATTCATTTTAAATAAGAAATATGTGTCAGACTTTTTTTATTATGTATTATAGCAATTATCTTGTAATTGTAACGAAAACCCTTTAGAGCGGCCACCCCCTCTGAACGGCCAATTTTTCTCGGAACGGAGGGGTGGCCGCTCAGAGAGGTTTCACTGTACTATAATTAAATAGTATTTAGATTGTGTCAAAAAAGTTTTGATTTTTTAGCTATTTTGTATAAATTTACTTTTACATTTTTTTTTCATGCGCGTTATACTGCAGCCAACTCTCTTAACCCGTTCAGGACCAGCGAAAGGAGAAAGAAGCGCTTCCCCAAGCCCGCGAGCTCCGGAAGGATGCGTACGCACGGGACCGGGCGATTTTTCCCGTTAAGCCTAATTTTATTAAAAAATTCATATAAAATTATTACTGCAAGTAAATACGCTGAAATTTACAATTTATTATCATTGATAGTATATCCGAATATAATGTAATAAAATTTTCATGATATTTAAAAAAACAAGTGAACTAAAATATAATTTACCCCAAAAATACAAAAGACTGTCTAGCGAACTCCAAACTGCAAACGATAATTTCTACTCCAACCCCTAGCCAATAAACATTCCATCCTTTCATCGTGCCATCAAAATATAAAAAAAATCCACCGCAAAATAAATCATAGCTCTTTAATTGCTTAATCATAACGCTTTAATTGCGCAATCCTTAAATGCGCAATCCTAACACGCGCAGTTGTTTACATAATCAAATAGCCCTCATCCAACAAAAAAAATCCGGAACCGAAAGTGCATACTGAAGGTCAACACTCCGTGAAATATTATTCGAAAATTGTAACGGACTTTACCGCCATCTAGCGCCGTTTAAAAATTCAAATAAAACGTTCCAAGTTGAAATCGCATATATGTGATGACGGGCCAGAGCGAACGGAAAGAGAGATCTCATATTTGTGATGACGGGCCAGAGCGAACGGAAAGAGAGATCGCATATATGTGATGACGGTCCTGAACGGGTTAAAGATGACCGACAATTGAATGCTTTATATTTCAGTTTTCCATAATACTTGTTACTTAAAAAGTGCTTATATAGAGATTAAATTAAAATACATAAAAAAATATCTGGTTTTGTAAGTTTGGGAGGGGTAAGTTGGAAGCGACACTCGCATTGCCAGGGCGCCTAGAGGGAATAATCCGGTCCTGTGTCTTATATGCTCGTGTTCATTCGCATTTTATTTTTATCTCAAGCTATAAATTTAGTTTTCAAACTTGTTTAATAAATTAGTTGCCGATCAATGACAAATTCCTTCGGACATATGGGCAATTCAGAACACAAGGTAATCAAGTCACCTTGCAAAGTTGTGATAAAAAATAATAGACGTAAAGTTTTTACTGAATATTTACTGTTTTATTATTTACACTGAAAACGTCAGAATAATAGAAGATACTTCGTATAATTTATCTTTTAAGCTTTGAAGTGAGCTTAAATACAGTTATTAAAGATGAAATACGTTCAAAATTACCCAAAGCGGACTTGATCCTCTTGTGCTTGCTTAACTTAGATATTTGTTTGAGTGGTGCCTATGCACTTTCCTCAACCTGAGTGTGAAACGGGACCTTGTGAAAAACTCTGAAATTTAGCTAAAAAGCGTTTTAAGTCCGGTTACAGAAGCCGCCTAGAGTAAGATTACGGAGTGAGTTGGAAAAGGTTTGATTAATTTTGAGGTTGCAATAAAAGTCTTCAAGTAAAGGAATTCATCTCGGACGGTCTCAAATGAAGGTGGCTTAAGAGGAAGGGAGCATTTGGTAGTCGCATATTGGTATGCATGTTTTCTTTCGTTGTGGGCGGAGAACGCTTGACAACTGATGATTGGGTTAGGATGACTCTTGCTTTGGTTGAGGAAGTCCCTAGATAGCTTTTGGATGCAATCTTCAATTTTATTAATTTTCAGGTCAGTATGTGTGACATTATTTCTCCGTAGCATGACGCATTCATCATGCTACGGAGAATTTTGCTCTGTGCAATTTGAATCTTCTTTGTGTGCGTTTTTGCAGCAAGCACTCATATTTGGGCTGTGTATGTAAATATAGGACGAGGAGCTTTTTTCTATAGCTGGACTTGGTTTCTTAATGAGAGTGGGTGTCTGCCAGTGAGGGGAATGATTAAATGGACTTCCAAAATTTATCAGCATTGTAAGTCCACTCACATTGTGTTCACAACATGTGCGAAACATAAAGAGGAGAACATAAATAACTCTTAGATGTTATTTTTGATAAGTATAAATACCTTTATCGTAGATTCGGCAGTGATAATTTGAGTGGTTTATTTTGGCACTCATAATATGAGTTGATTATTTTACTCTTACAGAATTTTGAAACATTATTAACACTTACAATTTCTTTAAAATTAAACGGTATCGCATGTATTAATTTTTGCAAATGTTTTCATGGATTATATATACATATAGATATTGTAAAAGTTAATTGAAAGGAAAATAATTACCATAACATGTTAGTCGCCACGACTCGCGTCTGAAATTCGACCATCAATCTAATTATGTGACTCCTTCTCAGCTATCTCTTAACTACACTAGAGGAGAGGTAATCTGATTAGATAGTAGGTATGAATCGTATTTGAACGCCGTGTGAATCGTATTTGATTCACATGACGATTAATGTGTTAAACTGTTTTTCGATACTGATACCTACGTGTTGTCATCTGGCCACAGTTCAAAATTATGAAATCTGACGAAAAATAGTTTTCTTGGAACTTCAAAACTAGAGATTTATCTAATACATAAACCGAACTGAAAACTTAACGCGAGATATTCTCTGACTGCTGATATTCGAGTTCGACAATGCCTACCAACAAATGTTGCTACAGTTAAAAGTGATTAGTAATAAACACTGATAGTTAGATAACACTTTAGTTGCTACCGTTAAAAGTGATTAATAATACTTTAAGAGTTTTTTTAATTAGAACAAAATGACACTTAATATTATTTAAATCTTATATTAAACACAATCAGCTATTTTTATAAACAAGAGAAGAAAACGGAAGTCCTTGATATTAGGACAATTATATTATGACTAAGAATTGGATTCCGATGTTTGAAAATTTTGCGAGAATACTAATGTCTTAAAATAGCAAATCGATATGAACTTCACATAAATGTTCCACAAAAAACATCACAAAATTCTATGTTCACTCCAAATGCTAATTAAGTATCTTATATAATATCTTTATGTAAAAATATATCCTACAATATATTATTGTGTATATTTTTCATAATAAAATTCACGATGTAACGGACTTTCGATTTTACACAGTTTTGATTTTACATATTGTGACACACTCTTTCATTGCAGTTTAGTCTACTAAAATGAGGTTACTGTATTTGCGGGGTGAATATCTTTTTTTACAGTTCTCTGCGTCATATTATGAACTGGTGTTAAATACCTAACTTATATGCATGAATGCATACACTATTACATAAATAAAAACACCATATTAAAAATGCTAATAATTTATTACGTAAATGAAATTTATTTATGATCGTTTAACCCCTTCGCTTACAATGACGTGTCTGACTCGTGCATCGAATTACAGAATTTTTTATATTTAAATTGGTAATAAAGTCAAAGTAACAATTAACTTTAAATGCAAAAATCACCTGGACACGCTTAAATGTCTCAAGTATTTATTTACCATCTTAAATAGATTGAAATAACAAAAAATATCCCTAATGTGTGGTGTCATCTTATTAGGAGGTTAAATAAAATCGTATGTGTGTGCCAAGGGGTTAAGTAGGGTATGAGATGTACAAGTATTATTTCTGAGAATTCAGTGTGACACCCAATTATAATTTAGTATAATAATTATATCAAAATGTTTCTAGAGGGTTAAGGAACTTGAAACTGGAATGATACTTTCATAACTCCATTATAATTGAAATTCAGTTCAATGGAATTTTATTTAATAACTACATAAGGTAACCATTTAAGTGTCATCGTAAAGTATCAAAGTAGTACGTTATCTGCATTCTTTAACATGTATAAGGAGTCGAAATGTCTCTTTCATATTTAACACGTGCCGTGCTTACTTTTTTTGTCTGCATGCCGCTGGTTTTCCGTATCTTTTGGTAGGACATTTTATAAACGATATTTATCTACAAGCTCTTCGGTAAGGTCATTCTGGCGTGTAAAAGCTGTGCAAAGTTTAAGGAAGATGAGGACGAGTGACTTGCATTCCTAATTACAACGCGGAAAATTTATGTCTCTGTTTTAGGCAACTGGAAATGAGATTTATTTGGTATTTTACTATGTAAATGTTTTCTGATAGTAGCTTCTGAGATAACTCGTTTTTTTATGAGAAAAAGTGGAAATATGCGTGAAATAAAATAATGTAAGGTGTTAGGAGAGAAACGATTAGTTGTAAAGAAAATTTAAATTAAATTACAGATTATATAGGTGTAGTTTTTATTTATTAATTAATTATTCGATTAATTTATGGTCATTTGATATCGATGATGGTTTTTCTTGTTCTTGTAAAATATTCAAAACTCGGTTTTATGTTTTCGGTTTAATCAATTGGAGATGAGCTTTCTTTGATATTTTACAATTTAAATGTGTTCTTATAGTAACATTTGAGATAACTTGTTTTTTTATGAGAATAAGTGGAAATAAGCGTGCAATATAATAATGTAAGGTGTTAGGAGAGTTATGATTAGCTGTAAAGAAAATTTAAATTAAATTACACATAATATAGTGGTAGCTTTTATTTATTAATTGGTCACTCGATTAAATTATGAATATTTTATATTGATATTTGATTTTCTTATTTTTGTCAAATATCCACTACTAGATAATGTCTTGATGAATTTTAGTGACGGAATTCATGAAATCGTAATGATTTTTGCTAAGTTTAGATAGATAATGCCGATTTCTTAGTTTGTTAATATTTCGGTAATCTTTCAGAAGAATGGACGTAAATATTTTATTTAAAACTATAATTAACTATGTATCAAAACTGTATCTTGAAGTACAATATTAACCTTTAGTGCTCCGTTGGCTCCTCTAAGGGGACTTTGAGTTGCATGCAGAGTTTACCCTCAAAACGTATATGATACATTTTTTATTTAAACAATTTAGACAGTATTTTACCCAGATCGTTACTGCTTGTTTTGGTTGCTAATCAAAGTAATTCCGTAGTCTTTTAAAGAATTTAATCAGCGAAATATGGCATGCAAAGTATAATACACATTTAACTAGATTTTGGAGGGCAAAAAGTTAAGTTTATCTTCAATACGTCGTCTGTTGTAATATTAACTGACCGACCGAGGTCTACGCTTTAACTCCAGCATTCAGCACTTTGTCTGTCTGTAAATTTGTTTGTTACGCGATTACGATCAAATGTGTTGTTCGATTTCCTTCAAATTTGGCAGAAATATTTCTTGAAGCAATAGAAAACGGTGTATATGTTTTATTTCTATTTATTTTAATTCGGTAATAAAATAATTATTTTAATTATATATAATTATTATATTAATTAATTTAAATCGTAATAAAAGAGTGAGTGGCAACGGAATATAAAGATTATGACATTAGAGTTGTAAATAAACACAGTTCGCTTATTGGTATGTATTGCCGTGTATAGTAAACCGCATTTCGTTAAATAAATGTTATCTATTTTCATAATCTTTGGCTATCTTTTAGTTCTAAATTTATATTTAAACATTCACCATCTAAACCATTTCTTTTATACCATATATGGCGCAGTCGGCAATTTAAAGAACTTTAAAAATTCGCTCGTAATTGTTAAGCCTAAATAGAATTATCAGACGCTTCTCGCCAAGAAATGCGATCTCGCTAAGATAATTTCACCTGCCTTACAAATCGTCTGATCTCCATAGCAACAGCAGATTTTCGCTCTGGAGTGCTTCTTGAAGTTATATATATAACATCATGGTTTCGGTGATGTGTAAAAATGCAGTTCCAAAGAAGACAGCAGTCGTTGACGAACAATGAACAGTTTCTTTATGTAATTATAGATTTCAGCCGATTTGGGGATAATTTATGAATAATATCAAGTCATACTTAAAGTATTAAGAGACGCAAAGCGCAGTCACCGGCGCCGAAGCGGGCGTCTGGTATAAAGGTTACATGGTTTTAGAAAGAGAGAGTTACACCATCGCAGCGAGATTAAATAGTAGTTGAAAAAAGAGAATTTTCCCTGAAGACTCGTGACTCGAAAGTGAAAGTCGCAATGCGCTTATTACGATGGAAGAGAAGTAATTTAAAATAAGGTATCATTAAAAATAATTTAAGAAAGTTAAAAAATTAAGTTATTAAAGTTTTATTACAAATTTTCCCCCTCCGCAAGAGTCGTACGACAGCAGGGCCCTTGCTATCGCAGATTCTGCGAAGTGAAGAAATTTTTTTTAAAAATTTGGAAAATTTATTTAATTGTTTGTCATGGCTTGATATTAATAAAATTAACTTTAAATATGCAAGAAGATATCAAAATAGTTTCAATTTTATTTTGTAAAACAGCAATATGAAAACAAAAGTAAATTCTTATACATCTTGGCTGAAGTTCTTGTTGACTCTTGGTACATGTAAAAACTCTAAATGTAAACAAATGAACAGCTATAAGTGAATCTAAAATTCAAATTGTTTCAAGAATAATTTTTTAAGCAAAAGAGATGTAGCAAATAGGAAAAAAATATTTATGATACAAATGCTGGATATCAGTGATTAAATTTTCTAATTTTAGCGTAATTAAATTCTTCATAAACAAGATTATCTTGATGAAATATTTTTTTCAAAATTCAAAAAAATTAAATGTTGGCAAGTGTCGTGATAGTAGGTATGGCAATTAAAAATTATGACTTAATTTATTTTTGATAAAGTGAAGAATTTTCTGTTTAGGAAGAAAGATACGATGGGATATTATAGCCTTCAGAGATGAGCATTTTCATTTTTTGATGGTAATCCACATCGCAAAATCTCCTAAGAAAGCTCTTTTTGTTTAACAACTAAACTCACTATCAAACTGTTATAGCAGTCTGGAGGACATAATAGATCTCCAAACGCCTCAGAATGGAGGGAGTTGATGTTAATTTTTTTGTGAATTTTTTTTCTTAGTGTTAATTTTTTTTATTTACTTTTCTTTTAAGTCATATAATATAAATTATTTGCCATATGCCAACATCACATTTAAACCTTATATTAAACAAAATTAATTTATGAATCAATTAAAATTTTTGTGAATCATAAAATTTCCAGACTTTTAAACTAAGTTTACTTTATAAACATTTAAGGCAATTTTTTTTTAATAATAAGCAATTTCCATTAAAACCATAATGGGAAAACGTTACTTTCAGATTAGCATGGGATTTCATTTTAAAATATAAGAGATGCACAAAAACAAACTATGTATAAGGAATAAATCAAATTTGCAAGTTAAACTTTGCATAGTAATACTCAAAATGACCGCATTTCAATGATTATCGGCGATATTACTGAAAAAAAAGTGACAATGCTTTAATTACACAAAATCCTACCGACTATGCCATATTAGGTATAAAAGAAATGGTTTAGATAGTGAAAGAGTTTAAATATAAATTTAGAACTAAAAGATGGCCAAAGATTATAAAAATAGATAACATTTATTTAGCGAAATGCGAATAACGATACATAGCGATAAACGAACTGTGTTTATTTACAACTCTGTTGTCATAATCTTAATGTTCCGTTGCCACTCTCTCTTTTATTACGAAAATAAACTTTAAAAATAATAGGAGCCTTACATTATAATATGAACCGTTTTGTAGAATCACCGAAGAACCTTTCACGAAAAGAGAAAAACAAGATTAGATTGAACTAAACATAAAAAAACAGCTATCAACAAGATTTATATTTAACCTTTATATTTTCTCGAATATTTGTGCTATTTTTACAAAAATGCATGTAAATATTATGCACATCAAACGAAAACATTGATGAAAGTTTCTTCTCGTTATCAGCTTTCTGTGAAACGGTATGAGTCGAAATCCCTTTTCCTCTTCATCACTTTCTGGTCGCCCCCCTAAATGCCACCGTGACGAGATTTTCACTATAAAATGTGATCTCCGGCTACTGTATGTTCCACGACTCTCCACAACTGATTTCAAACCAATGTATCCATATTAACTCCAAATTTGTCGCACCTTAAGAAGTGTGCTAAACTTTTGTACACCAGTGTACGTCGAGAGTCAAATTATGATGTGCGGTGTCCCCACAAACAATGTTGATTTCACAATGAATAATATTTACTAAGCTTTAAAAAAATTGCGATGAAAGGAAAATCTCAGATTTTTCTTTATTTGGGGGGAGCGATGCCTACTGTTCACTGAACTACTAGTATTTAGATATTTTAGTTTTCCATTTTCAAGGCTTTTCGTTTCTAAAAAGTTTGAAATGGCTATTGTGCTTTGAATGCTATTAAAAAAGAATACTTTATATTTTCTGAAAGTTATGATAAACTTTGGTGCTTTTCTGTTAAATAAAAAATTGCAATCGTAAAGTTCTCCTCGGCTTACAGTTTATTTTTTCTGTTATATATATCAATACAGAGCAAATAATCGAATAGTAACGTATTTTAGAATGAGTACATTTGTTTTCTATTATTAATTTTGTCTTCAACGCATCATCTGTAGTAGTATTAATATTTAGGAATTTCAGTTTTGCCATTTTGAGGGCTTTACTTTTCTAAAAACTTTGAAATGGAAAACGATTACTAGTAAGATTTTTCTTTTTGTTTAAATACAGTTCTGCGTTTGTTTATGCGGCAATCAGTTCTACTATTTCTAACATTCTGACTGTTATGAGATTAAGAAGTATACTGACATTCACCCTGAGTTCTGAAAATAATTTTTCTAAACAAAAATATCCTCAAAGTAGAAAAAATGATAGTGGAGAAGAGATGTCAAGTGCCAGGAAAAGAAAAATTCATTTTACCGTTGTATTTGTTTTTTTTATTATTATTATTTTGCACTTTTTGAAATAAATTTGCGTTTTCACAAAAAAATGAAGAGATTTTGTTTACGATCCTTATTGAATAATACCCTTTTATTCACCAGTATGAGTCTTTGAATTTGTCATGTTTTCATTTGGAGTAATTTGTATTTCTGTCTTTATTAAATAATGTTACCATATAAAAAATTTTCAGATTCTTACAATAATTCCTAAACTGCAGTTTTTAATAAGTTTCTTCTAGTTATTTTAAAAATGCAAGTGCGAATGGGAATACTTAGAATCGAACTTTGAACAAATTCGTGTGCAAGTAAGTTTTAAATAATAAAATAAATAATATTTCTTACATAAACAAAAAAATTGCTAACGTTCCGCACTTACGTCGTAACCAAAAAACGTTTTAAGTGAATTATTCATCGTAACTGCAGAAATCAAAGTCTAATGTCACAGACTAACTTATATATTTTATATTGCATTTTATGGGTACTGTGAAGAAACTTTAAACATTTACACTGCACCACAATTCACAATAAGTTAAGACCGGAAACGAGAAACTCGATTTTTAATCAATTTTTACTTACAGCAACTTTTATGACTTTAAGTGGAATCAACCAATAGAAATGGTATATATATTGTTGAATTTTCTTTCAATTTATTGCCTTTTTCCACAATATTTAACTTTCAAGTATAATACAAATTTTCGAAAGTCTGTTTTAAAAGTCTGTTTCACTGTTTACATTTTGATATCCAATAACCCAGTCTTAATTCTGTTCAAACTGTTTAAATATTTAGAACTTTTTCTTTCAAAGGGCACTTGATTAGTTCCAATAACTTATTGTCAAGTTATAGATGAAACTCAACTCGAATGCCAAAGAATCTGTCACACGATCTCCTCCCCAGACTGCAGGATGAATTCGTCATCGAAACGAAATTTGATTTAATCTCGCCCCCATTTTTCAATAAAGAAAATTGATACGGATATCAATATCAATGAACAAAAAGATTTTTTTCTCCAATTGCCGCAACAGTTTTCTGAATCATAAGACTCGAATTCTCTTCTAACTTGGAAAAGTAGCTAACTTTTCCGAGATTCCTCCCATTAAGGGGGGATCAGTTAGCCTAATAATCCAGAAATTGATACGGATATCAATATCAATTAACAGAAAGATTTTCCCTCATGTTGTCACAACAGTTTGCTGAATCATCAGACACGAATTCTCTTACAACTTAGGGAAACAGCTAACCTTTCCGAGATTCCTCCCACTACAGGGGGATCGGCAATTCTAGCCTGGTGATCCAGCACCAGGAATTTCGTGTCGCTGGGGCTTATTTTTAAATCCTTGATCCTTTTGACAAATGTCTTGCTAGATTCCTTTACAGTACGCCGGCATGTAGGGAGGTTTTGTTGCGAGGGCAGCATTTGTCATTTGTGTGTCGGGCACAAAGACAGCGAAGAAGGTGGTAGCTAATTTTAGAAAAGCGTCCCTCCGTGTCGGGACAGCTGCTTTCTCCACCCGTTTTGATCCAAGCAAAAGGGAAAGGAAAAAACGATCAAGTTTTAAGGAAACTTGACTAGATTTCTTCTTTCTTCGAAGAAATGACAATTTTATAAATAGATGCGTAGAAGAGACAGTCATTTCATTCAGATGAGTAAACGAATATGTATCAACCCATTCAGGTTTCCGACGTAAGTGAACAACTGGTTACTTTCTTTTGAGCAAGTCTTTTAGTACGTTTTGTGTGCGAAAGATGACACGAATAAAGACGTTACGACATAACAGAGTTTTATATTTAGATAAACGTGTTTAAAATTATGTTTCTTTTTCTGTGACATTTTCAAACTCTTAAACAGCTCTCTTTGTATAACAGAGAAAGGTTCCTAGGATTGGGAATATGACATGACGCGGAATATTAAGAAAACACAACATTCTTTCGAGTTATCTACTGACATTCGGTTGTAACAGAGATCTGTGTAAATTTAGCATTTTTAACAAAGACCCATTTTCTACTTGATTGAATTGAAATGTCTTACTGCTAATTCTTGAATTTGTTCACATTTCGTAAAGCAAAAGAAATCAAAATGCAGTGCGTCATTGAGTGTTTTCCGTTACAAAGTAACTTTCTTAGTTTAGAATAAGGATTTGAACTGTATGGATCATGCAGAATTGTATCAACATCTTCTAAACATCAAGAGGCTTGCTAGTTGGCGTAGCGTAAGGGACTTAACAGTGCTAATGCTTTCGCCCGTTTCTCTCCCAGTATATTCTCTACATATCCTAACAACATATTTTTAATGGAACAGGGACAATCAATTGAATCTACGAGCTTCTATCACAAAACTCAAAAGTTTATCTTTCTTTTTGCTTCTTTCTAATGATAGAGTAAAACCCGTGTGTTTTGTTTTTGTTGTTTGTTTCCCCTCAACTTTCACTTATCTTGTTCATTTCAGAAACCCGCGCCTATCACTTTTGGACTATTTCACACCGCAGAGGGGTGATACGCAGTGAATAAGAGCAGCGCTTTCCTGGAGATCTTTGTTTGGAGCGTTTTTCTTATCATTATTCTTTTCCAGTGTTGATATTCATTTTCTTTTTCGATTCGTACTACTTTGTTTTAACTCGAAACTCGTTTAATGTTTCTATATATTGCTTGATAAAAAAAAATAAACACCTTCTCCTTCATTTAACTAATTCGCCGCACTCCTATTTTTCAAATCAAAGCCGACTGGCGCATGCGCAAAAGTATGGAGGGTTTATAGTACGGCGCGTTTAGTGTTTAGCTTCATAGTATAATATAGAGAATCAAGTGTGCATTTTTAGACATCTTCCCTTTAACAGGTTTGGTCCAAAAATTTGATTCAAATCCATAAATTCAGTGTTAAATTATAAATTAAAATTCATCCATCTAGCTTGTGTTTTTGAGTTACCACATTTGCATGCGTACGTATAGACAGACTGACTGACAGTCAACTGCGGCGTGATCTAATCCAGAATTTGATATAGATCTGATATTTTGTTCATAAAACAATATGTCAAATTCCATCCATTTAGCTCACTTCATTTTTGAGTTACTGCGTTCATCTGCACACGGACGGAAACCAAAATTTGATGCATTTCCACAATTTTGGTGCAAAGACCACATACCTTATTCAATTCGTGCAGCTCTTTATGTTTTTGAGTTGTCGCGTTCACAGACACACAGAATGCAATGGCAGCAATTCCCAAAATGGCATTTTCGCTCTAAGGGAGGTCTAAAATGTTGAGATTCATAGGAAGCTCGTAGTCGATCTTTTTGTCCATTACAAGTAGACTTTCTCTTTGCATACGAGAATGGAAAAATATTTTAGGGTACTTCTCCTCTTATAAAACAGTAGTGGAATATCATAACAACTAATTTTGCAAATTAAAACCCAATTATTTCCTTATAAAATTAAATTACTCCTACAGTTCGACTTATAGTTTTAAATCACTAGTTAAATATTGTAATGATAAAGCCTTTTAACCCTTTCGCGTTCATTGGTTTCGCAGTGAAACCACATATTGAGCATTTTTTTACTGCGCATGGGCGAATCGTAGCGTAATTCTTCTTTCATAACTTAAGAGCCAGATATATAGGCCAACTTATATAAAAATTCCAGTTCAATACCAGTTAATATTCACAAAGATATCGGCATTGCAAGAGTTAAATTGTTTTTGATCTCTAAGAGAAACAAATTATGATGAGGGTTCTTGCACAAGTTGATATTTTTTAAAATTGAATCTTACAAAATAATATTGAACTTTTGAAGGTTGAATATCCAGAATTCTCACGCATACTTATAAATTAAAGACAAAATTTAAATAGCATTTCGATGATAACTTATTCGGAGGAAAAATAGCCCGTTACTGCGAAATCCCAAAATTCTTGACAATAAAAAAAATCTAAATTTTTCTCTTTACATATTTATTACCAACTACATGTCTAATACTCATTTTTGAAATAAATTTAGTAATTTTTTAAGACGAAACATATAGTTAACTTGAAAGGGTTAACTAATATTTAAACGGCAAATAACAAATGTTAGGACTGAAAGAATTTCGAACATGCTTGAAAGGATATATTTACGAATTATTTCATTATGCGAAAAATTATGTTGGCAAATTGATTAATTTCCTGTCATGGGATAAATAACGAAAGGAAATATGTACATATGAACCAGGGCGGCTCCTGTATAGGGCCTGTTGAGCTGCAGCACCCTCAAATTGTTTCAGTATATAAATTGAATGAAGTATTATTTGGTTTTGCTTGTAATATCTAAATCTATCAACAATTTAGTGCAATTTTCTTTCAACTCTTTCAATCTTTAGGAGAAATGCAGGTTAGGAAAAGTTTTAGATTACTCTAGAATTTTCCCTATTCGAGTACTGTGTTTTCTCTTTGCTCCAATTTCCTTCTGTTGAGCATGCGCATTTAGCTCTCTTTTTTCAATATGACTTTTTAACTAAGAAAAGCACAGTCAAAGAGCGCAGTACCAGCAATGCTAACAACTGAGTTCTAAACGTATAGAAAATAACTAATAAAGGAAAACGAAGAAATAGTTAATGATAAATTAAAAAATTAATTTAAAAAAAATATTTTTTTGGTATTCTAATGTTTTTTGGACAGTTTTTAATTACAAATGTTGAAAAGTCTGAAAGGAAGTAATTTCTATTTCTGCAGCCTCAAAATTATTCTGCACGATCCTATTTAAGGTCATTACGTAAAAGCTCTGGCTTAGAATCAGTGGCGAATCTAGGATTCCGGCCGCGCGGCGCCCGCCTGAGGTCATAAAAACTTTGTATCGTCGTGATGAATGTCAAACTTCAAGGCTAAAGTAAACCAAAACTCTTTGACTTTACTCACCTGACAATAAGAATCATAAAGAACAATACAATGCTTTCGATAATTTAATAAAAAATACGATGGAATAACTAGTCAAAAAATGTCTTCGACCGCTTCAATGCTACAAGTACCAGTGGAATGACTACCAAAGTAGCAAAATTTTCGAGTCTTTCAAGCTAGAAAGCAATGTTGAAACGTTTTTATTATTTTTTTAAAGAGAGAAATTAAGAAAAAACATTTATAATGATGTTTTAAATTAAATCAAGAATTCTGGCTCGCGTCTGGGGGGGGGGGCGGGAGCCCGATAGCCCCCCCCCCCTGGATTCGCCACTGCTTAGAATAAAACACGGGGAGCTTCAAGAGCCACTACTTCTTAAAAAATATGAAATACAGCTATTCCAGTGCCACATGTTGTGTTATCCACTTAGAATAAAATGCAGGAAGTTTGAAAGAATACTTCGGTAAATGCATTGCATTGGAAAACACCACATCACACCTATAGACAGATGTAATACCAGAAATAATCATTTTTTTTTCTTTCTCGAATTCGAAAGTATTGTAAATGCCAAGACGTTCTACCCCGAGATTTTGAAAAGTTTTTTTTTTCACTTTTTACAGCTCACCGAGTCCTCCCCCCGTCTGTCATGAAGGTTCCTTGAGGTAATAAAAACGACGTATGTGTAAGAATTTTTATTTTTGATTAGAGATGGTGGCCGTTTTACTGGTTTCAATTTTCTGCCGAACCAATGGCGAGTTTGACACCAATCAAACTATTTGAATCATTTTGGTAAAGGCAAAATATTTAATTGTGATTTTGTTAATACTGGTAAAAACAGGAATTTAATTGAAATTTTGTTAATTCTAATGACAGCAAAGATTTGTGTAAATAATTCAAATTGAAAAAAAAGAAAAGATCATAGTTCCATGTTGCTAGCTACTTTTTCCTGTTTAGTTCCATCTAATATTGTGGGTTTTTTGTGCTTTTCTTTGGTCTTTTGTGCTTTTTCCGAAGGTTCTAGCTAAACGGTTGTTATTTAAATTTGAAGACATCCTCCACTCTCGAGTGCAAAATCTTCTACAACTGTGTTCTAGTATATTTTTTATGTAACTTCATTAACATAAGCTAATGTATTTGTTTTGTAAGTACAGAAAGTAAAATTTGTACATAATGTAGGTGCGGAATATTGGACATTGACAGGTTTAAGATTGTGAATATAGCTTTGAAATATTGTGTATATGGGAGCGAGGAAGGTACCTCCTCGAAAGACAAATTATGATGTTTTGGTGTCACTGGAAACAGCATTGCCTTCAAAATGAACGACAACATTGGATAAACCTTTAAAGACAGCGATGACGAACGTATCTTAGATTTTTTTTTGGGGGGGGGGGGCTGTTAGATCTACTGTTCACAAAATTATTAAATCATTAAAATTATTTCGAAATTAGCAATTTATTAATCAAAATTTCTTTATTAAAAGTGACCATCAAGTCAAAAATCTAATAATAATTTTATTGACTATTGCACTATTTAAAATTAATTGAGAAGAGTATAAATGAGAATAATTTAAACTATCCAGAAATCATGATTGTGCATTGTAGGATTGCAAGTTACAGCATCCCTTCTGTGATAATGCACCATCCGCCACTACCATCAACTGACATGAAGGGATTAATCTCTCTCTCTTAATAGCTTAAATATGAACGATTGGTAATTTTTAGGAACAATTTCTAGAATATAAATCAGTGCACTAAATTTTCAAAACAACTTTCAGAGGAAGGATATTTAAAGTTCCTAGTACCCGATTTCCATACTTTCTTTGGTTCTTCATTACTGTATTACTATAAAATCATCCGTCATGGTATAACGGGTGCAAATTGCCTCTTCATTCGAGAGATTTCCCGTCAAATCTTACGTGTTTAAATAGATATATATGCGAGAGAACTGTTTAACATTGATTGAAAACAAATAAAATAAACATACGTATTATGACAGGAAATATTTTTTTTATTTGCATATTATTTACACTTCTTACAAAGCACTTCTCTGCTTGTCGAGCGTTGCCAAAAAATATTATCAAATTATATCATCACGATTGCAATAAATAATCAGATGCATCGTGGCGTCCAAACTATATCTCGCGCATGATATGCCACTGACGTGATTTACTACTTTCTATTAAAAAACGGAAATTAATTTGAAATATAGGATTAATATAATTTAAAATTTCTCGGGAACTATTGACCATATCAAGATCAATTTTATATCAATCGATAGCAAATTTTATTTCACTATTTTAGAGCTATTAAATTTGAAATTAGCACAATTACTTTTTTAAATTTAAAATTACTGAAATGTAAGTACTCTAACAATGAAATAATGCTGTTTAACGTCTCGCAGTGCTATGGCGCGAATTTTATAGTTGGTGCCGTCAGAGCGTTACCGGATCAGTGAGACAGATCTGGGCTATTATATTAGTAATAACGTGAATTTCATTTGTCATGTCTTTTTTCCGTTATAAACTTATAACACCGCAATAGATTAAGACTTGTAGAAAACAAAATTGTCTTCTTTTACGTTTTTTAAAATTTCCGATAATTTTATGAACATAATTATGTTCTCTTCCCTGCAATGATGCTTCATTTCATTTTAATAGTTTCACTCCCCAGGTCAGTCCATTAAGTGGTAAATTAGTATTCATCTCCAGCGTCATTTACCGAAATAATTTGCCTACTTAATTTTATTAATTTTAATTTTCCTTACAGCTTTCCATGTATGCATCAAAACCGTCGGTTGATTCTAATCTCTTCCACTAAACACGCGTATTAACGTACAATGACCTTACGCTTGGCGAAAGGCTAGTGGAAAAAAAAACCTGACATGTAGCCAAGGGAAATTCTTGGCACAGTTAAATAAGCCCGAATTCAACTTGCATCGGAAAAAGAAGAAGCAAACTCATATGTCAGGTTCAAGGATGTGTTTTGTTTCTGTTATTACACGTTCTTGTCCTTGCGGCTTTGTTGTTTGTATTTTACTACTCCCGTGGGATTCAGAAATGCGTTCCATTTCAAGCCTCTCACAATCATTTCTCAAATTAAAAAGTAGAATGAATGATCAAGAGAATAAGATAGACTTCTCTGTAATTAGGTGTGAAATATTTATTTTCCTCCGTTCTCATAAAATTTTCTTGAGAAAGAAAATATAATAATGCTTCTGTGTTTTCTTTACTTCCTTGTTGTCGATTAACTTAACTGTTTTTAAGAAAGTGTTATTTACAAGCTGCGTGTGAAAGAATAAACGCAAAATGCGCTGTTAATTCTGTACTTCAGAGGTAAACAATTTTAAGTCAAATTTTGCTTTTTTTTAGTTTTTTTATAATATTTGCAATATCCCAACCTTATTTTCGGATGGGCAAAGTGTTTTAGGCACAGATCGGAAAAAAAAGAGATAAACTCTATATAAAAAAAATTGATTGCGCATTGCGTTCTGGAATTTCTTTTGGTTCTCCTGTTAAATGTTAAAATTGTTTCTTTATATAGCTTACTTCCGACGTACAGTTTTAAATATTGTATATGTTTTTATACTGTAGATATATTGAATTTATATAATTTTTTGCTGCAGATTTATAGAATTTATGTAATTTTATGCTGTAGATTGATTGAGTTTATGTAATTTTATGCTTTAGATTTACTGAATTTATACAATTTTATGTATAAATTCTTATTAATTCTATGTATAAATTCTTAGGACTTATTGAAATCGTTAACGTTTGAAAATGAAAAGAAATGTGTTTGAAAACAAATTTCCGCATTCATAAATGACGCTTTTGATTTCATATGATGTACGAAATTTCGGTGTAATTCTTTGTGATACCTCATTTGTAAATATGTAAGAATATGCGGCCGTATGTGTATGTAATGATTTAACTTTTTAATCTTCTTTAAATTAAATTTTTTAACGCCACCTAATTTTTAATCATAAATTAATTACTTCTACTTCAATCTTATAGAACCTCACTTCTACATTACCTTCCAGAGTCACGAAATTCCTCAGGACTCCCCTTTTTGCGACTATTTAATCTCTCTGCGTATTTGTAACGCTCTCTTTATAACCATGTAACTCTCATAATAACACGCGCCGGCTTTACGCGTAAACTCTTCAATCCTGATCATGGAGGTTAATTTAATTACGATTACATTATCTAGTGTTTATAATTTGCATCACCATCTTTAAGTTAGGTGAATGAATTGAAATTGCATCAGCTATTGCCTGCTTCATTTCAAGATGTTTGCTTACGCATCCCCTTTCAGATTATCATTATATGTATGCATATACGGCCAATGAATCACATACCTTGGTTCAATATTTTGTACTCCCTTTATCCCGAATTGCAGCATGCATGTTCTACAAAATAATATTACCTTATCTCGATGTTGTGTCTAGCAATTCACGTGATTTTGCATTATGCCAGATAGCATGCACACTTGCAGCAAGTCTGATTTTTCTTGATATTAGCTTGTCATGACAAACTTGACGCGACAACTTTGCAACGAACTTCCTGCAAAGTAACAAAGCATAATCGATCACTCTCTCTTTGCAGTGTAAGTTTGCTGTAAAGACATGGCACACTTACACACCACAACCTAGATACAGTTGTACATATCTGGTTTTGATCTTTGTCGCTGTTTTAAAAATCATCCGATTTTTAATAGCATCTTCCAGACCTTTCTTCTTTTTATTAATTCAATAAATCAATGATAATTTGAAAAAAATTAACTAGGTCTTTTTATAAAAAAATTACTTTTGAAAAATTCTCCATCTTTTTACAAAATATAGAACTCGCACTGTAAAGAAAACTATATATCGCCTTTTTCTTAATGTTGAAATTTTAACGTTCATAAACAAAATTAAACCTAAAAAATAGTCAATGTTTGTTGAAAAATAATAACTTACTTTGTGTTCTATATTTTTAAAAGTAATTACTTTTGAACCCTAATTTCATAATTTATTCCACTAGCAAAACGTAGTTATTGGCTCTCCCTTTGACTTCAAATCATATTCTCAACTCAAAATTTTAAAAATTAATGAAATCAAGAAGAGTTTAAAATAAAACGCGTAGATGCACGATGTATTAGCGCAATCTGTCTTCCGCAGTCGAGGTCCAGCTGGCTGAGTGGCTAAGGCTTTTAGGAAGCGGGTTGTCGGGTTTTCGAATCTGCGTCCTCTGTTTTTGCTATAGTTTGAAATGAGTTTGACGCAACAAGCTTGCTGCATGTTCGACGCGTGAGGTGACTTCGTCGTTTGCAATAACTTGTTTCAAGCTTGCACTCTTGCCGTGTCAAACTTGCTGCAAGCATGCAGATTTGCAGAGCAAGATTGCTGCGAACTAAAATTATTATCTGGGATTTCACCTGTTAGTTACATTTGCATAAATGTTCATGGGTTTCTAATTCACTGGTCAGTACCTACTTGAAACAAGTTTTACTAATTGTTTTGATCATAAAAAAATCACCTCGCCCTAGTACTTGACTGCCCGGTGTGTTTGAATGGCCGGACATTGCGATTAGCAACACGGGTACTAAGGTCAATAACAAAATAGTTGGTCAAAATCACTGGTCCATGCACTAGCCTCTCACATAGGAGGTATGACCCGTCATCGGCGATGAAACCACCACCATTGACGTACCCCCCAGGGAAGTTAGAACTCACTTATTTTTTCGATCACTTCTCATCCCATATTTGAGGAACACACACACTCCTCCCGGAGGGACACTAACTGTTGTAAACCATAAGTGCAACCATTTTTTTGTTATGTTTGTTGTATTTAAAGTTGAATTTGTGAATAATTTTATTCCTATTCTGTGACAATACAAAGGTTGTTTTCAAGAATATATAATTCAATTTCCTTTATTCAGATTCAAAAGATTCATTCATTCAAAAGATCAGGTCAGATCACAACAATATTGGTCGTATTAAATTCCCTCTTGTAAAACTCATAAATCAGAGGTTGATTTCTTAACAATAATGTATTAGATTGATTTTCATTATATCGAAGTTTTCTGTAGTTCACCGAGACCAATTTTCGAACTCAAGAGGAGTGTTTTTTCTATGTAAAAAGTTAATATATCTGATAATATATTTCACAATCACTTTTATTGCAACTGCGATCTTGTAATGCTTTTTTATGTGGTGTTTGGGGAGTGGGAAGGGAGTGGTTTCAAAAAGAATGAACTCCGCTTGACTCCCTTTTGTAAGCATTGAAATATCATTGTATTTATTCTTTCCAAGGACTTGGTCTAGAAAATGGTCAGTATTTGTTGTTGTTAGTCCTTTAATGACATTATTTTAAACAGCGGCCCTCAAACGATTTCGTTACGCTCATACTCGTTGCATCATTTCTTAGAAAGATGTTGTAAATGTTCGATTCAACCCGTAACAAATTTGATATTTTATAGCGAAAGACACGTGTCTACAAATCCATCCAAAAGTCCCCCAAGTCTGCAGGAAAATGAAATACACTGTATATATTTTCCATTATCCATATCCATTAGACCATATTTTATCAAAAATCGTCCTTTGATTAATTTCAGCTTTCATAAAATACCTAGAACATGGATTCAGTGACTCTCTCTACCGAGAATGTCGATACCTCAAGCTGTTCTTGTATCCACATCAATGTTAGCGATCCATTGTCCTGTTAGAATATACGTTTTGCGGTGATATAAGTGAATGACAGGTCTCTCGTATTTTGCGACTCGATCGACTACTCGAACCAATAAAATGTCATGTCTAGGAAAACACCTGAGCATAAATCTTTTAACATCTGTCCGGACATGTGCAATAAAGTGCTGTTTTATAGAATCAATGTCAAATCCGGGTTCAATTTGATTCCCATTCCAGCTGTGTGAGTTAGCAACATAGCTTGTTCAAAATACATACTACTTTTTCATTCCCAGTTTGTAAAATTCATCCGAGAAAGGGAACACGGTTTTTGTTTTTCAAGTTAATATAGATGGT